>CABFOV010002339.1:75150-87865 GCA_902141375.1 Timema poppense | reverse complement strand
CCCCCCCCAGTTCACCCGACCGAGATTCGAACCTCGATCTCCCCGTCCTCAGCAGTCAAGCTCAACACGATTAGCGCGTTAGCCAATTACGCCATCAAGGCGGGTATCCCTAATATAAAGGTAAACAATAATAAAAGCCATGAATCTACCTAAGAGTAAGCGCACAGTACAAGAAGGTAGTCGGATTCCGAGATCCAGCGCCTGTTGGAGTCAAGCCAGCGTGAGAAATGTTCCTTTGTTCATAGAGGGAGTCTTCATAGTGGAGAAATCAACTGCGCGCATACGCAGGTTGTCTGAGTCAGACGGTTTACTGGAATGAATCTTTATTCTTTCATTCCTATTTTGGATATCGGCTTGGCCAACACGTGGTTGCCTTGTAGTCTTTCAATTTTTATTTTTTTTCGCTAACAATTTTGATTATGGATATAGAAACTCTCATATATAATGTGTTTCTTAAACGAGAAATATGGGACAAACGTTTAAAATTGCACTCAAACTGGGTTGTTGTAGATGGATACCGACCAAAAATTTCAAAAGAAATAGGTGTTCCAGGCAAGTAGAAACAACTATTTTATATTCATACCTAACCATCATACAATAAAAAATAGCATGTAGTAGCAAAAGAACAATAGTAATTGTAATAAATCCTTTTCTATTGTTTAAAATATTTTAATTAGCTAAATACTGGAGGCATTATTTTTCTGTGGTTTCCTCCATCTTTTTACTGGTAAATTTGTTTTTAATTATACACATTTTTATGTATATATAATATTTTTTATTTTAATTATAGTTTATTTTTAAAGATCAGTATTTTATTTCTCTTTTATTGGATCCTTGGTCAAGGGTGACATGTCATCAAATTGAAAGCTAGGGTCACTTCTTAGCTCTCTATTTAGTTTTATAAATGCTACTTTGATTTTATTCATCAAGATTTTGTATGATAGAAACCAGTACTTTAGTTATATAGTTATAATTTTTTTTATGATCATTATGATTTGATTTATTTTTTCCATATATTTACATCTTTCCATCTGAAATATTTTATAAAGGACTTTAAAAAATTTATAAAAGTAATACTAATATTATTTATTAGTATTGAACATTTAAAACTATTATTTCCGTTCTATTATTACTAGTATTTAAAAATAGATCAATACTAAATAGTCAACTATAAAAGCCATACAATTACACACAAAATAATTTTAACAAAAAACAATAGTAAGTGAATAAAAATAAATCACAACACAAATAAAAGTTCTTGCTTTTCAATCATAGGTCAAGGGATATTTCTCCATGCAGAGAGAAAAAATGTCTCACTTCTTTGGCCTGGGTGGGATGTCTTCCTGTAATTTGTCAAGTTACAGATTCGCCGTAAACAGTAATATCAGTTAAATGTATTTCAAAGACCTCGTTTTATATTAGTGTTATGCAAAACACAAACCCATTTCACAATCTTATCAGCTAGTTCAACCTTTGTCTCAATGGCTTTCGGGAGAGTACGCCATTTAGAATATAGACTTCCAAAAGCACATTCCACGGTTTTTCTTACTCTATATAAGCACTTATAAAATAGCACCCCCTGATTGTTAAACCTTCACTTTTGTATGGTTTCATCCGGTAAGGAAACAAAGGGTATGCCTCATCTACTAAAATAATGTATGGCGCTTTCACATTGCTTCGAGGTAGAAAGTCAGGTTCAGGGAAAATTAATGTATTTCCATTAATGAATTTAAACAAGTCAAGCCAAAAACGTGCCCCCTTCACTTTGCTTTACATAGCCCCCAATGTCTACAGTAACAAACTTATAATTTGCATCTACCAGCCCTTGAAGAATGACTGAAAATAACTTTTTATAATTAAAAAAAAATGACCAAGACTTACTTGGACAAATTATACGAATATGTTTGTCATCTAAACAGCCAACAACGCGAGCAAAGTTACAGAATGTTTCAAAGTCTGCTGCATTGTTTTTCAGCGATTCTATAGTGGCCGAGGCATGTGCAAGGGCTGTAGCTCTTCCCAAAGAATATTTTCTATGCTTGACAATCTTACTGAAAGTGTAAGCTCCCATACAAAGCTAAATGGAAGCCCGAAATGACATCCCAGTAGAGAGGTACCTAGAACGAAATAATACATGATTTTTAAAAAAACAAATGAATGTCTTACATTAATAAGATATTTTTTCTATATTCTCCAAAAAGAATTTACATTCCTTATATATAAATATACTGCTTAAGATTAAAATAGTATTTCAATATTTGGGTTAAGATAGATAGTAAGATGCGGGATTTCTCTTTCTATTTCAGAAACTGTGCTCAGCAAGAAGTGGAAATACTTGAGGAACCAATTCTCTGTAGAACTGGGAAAATGAAACCAATACGCTCCGGTGATCTTGGAGACGAGGTGTGCGAGCCGAAATGGCCTCATTACAAGTCCCTCTGATTTTTAAGGGATGTTGTAAAGCCACGAGAATCAACCGGTAATTTAAACCCCACCAAGACGAAATCTCTACGGCTTGGAATACATTAAGGAAGTGCTCTCTTGACTGAGAGTTTTGATGAGGAAATTAAGGAGAGTCAGGTACAGGAAGAGTCCGTAGAAACACCACAAGGTGCCAATTAAAATTTTAAGAGGGTGTGAATGAAACAATTTTAAGAGAAAAGAAACGGCGGAACATAAGGAATTCCGTTTTTGGAAGCCACTCTGAGAAATAGGTAACCAGAAAAGGATATGTTATTTTAGGAGCCTGTTACCATACGTTAACGTTAAAAAATACCGGAAAGCAGGAAACTGCTATTCAGAAGGCCGTAAAAGAATGTGCATACCATACAGACCCCTCAACAAACCAACTCACACTGCCATCGACATTGCTCCTTCAACATACTTGTACAATGTCACCGCAATAAATCTCTCAACATATGCTGTAATTGCCTTCCCTGTCTCAAAACACGCAGCCCTCACCATCACCCTCACCTCAACCTTGCTACACATTTTCTTCGCCTACCATTCCATCACCTGGCCAAACTGTCAAGTCTCCCCGAGTTTTTTAAAATTATTATATTCCTCCCACTAATCATCCCAACACCTAATTAATGTTTCTCCAATACCAATAAAAAGAAAAAAATTGGTTGTGTTAATTGTATGGAGAAAAGTATTTATAGTTTTTCTGTAATTGTATCGCAATCTAATAAAAATAAGGTTTTTATTTGCTGTTATTTAATCAATAATCATACCTTATAGCTTATCTGTAATGATTTAAAATTTAATGACATCTTTTAAACAAAACTTGTCTATGAAATAGTGAATCTTGCATTAATTGTGAATTAAAAAAAGAAGAAGAATTAATTTTACTACGCATGTAACCTTTTGTTTAAATTAGCTAATTTATTTATGCAATCAATAAATTGAATATTACATTTATATAATTTATAAATTACAATGTATATTCCCTATGATGTTATTTCCCTTCTCATCATGGAAGAGCATGTGAAACAAAATCACATTGGAGTGAAACTTCTTCTTAATCACCTAAGTCATCGTTTCTGGATTATTGGTGGGAGGAGAACTGTTAGAAAAGTTATAAGTTATTGTGTCAGATGCCGAAGGCATGAGGGAAAACATGTGGAGGTAGCTCCAGCACTTTAACCCCTCAACCGCATAAGAGAGGCATCTGCGTTTGAAGTAATAGGGGTTGACTTGGCAAGTCCTCTGATTCTGAGAGATGAGTGTAAAGCATGGATTGTAGTTTTCACTAGTGCTGTCTAACACGCAGTACATCTGGATTTTATTAATTCTCTCTCCACCGAAGCCTTTCTTCAAGTTTTCCAACGTTTTGTAGTTCGGAAAGGGCGTCCTTCTGTTATTTACTCTGACAATGGCACTAACTTCACCGGTGCCAGTAACTATTTTCAAACACTTGATTGGGAAAAGATTACTAAACATACCTCGGTTGAACGCAACACTTGTAAATTTAACCCCCTAGTGCTCCATGGGGGGGAGGTTTATGAGAAAGTTTAATAAGAGTAATAAAACAACTTTTGAAGTGAGTTTTAGGCAAGCCATGAAAGCGCAGCCCCTAACTAGACTACTAATAAAGGGAGCAAAGTTCGAGTGGACCCCAGACTTCAGTGGTGCTATGGAAGTTTAATAAACGCATTGACTTCGTCTACAGTTTTAATTTTCCCTTATTTTAAAAAACCATTTATTTTATCTACAGATGCCAGCAACTATGCACTTGGTTGTGTGTTGTCCCAAGAGGTTTAGGATAAAGAACAACGTGTTACTTTCGCATCCCGTTAACTAAACAAAATAGAAATTAATTAATGCAACACGGAAAAAGAACTTCTATGAGCGCTGTGGAGTGTCAATACATTCCGTTGCTACCTACTGAGAAAACCCTTTACGATAATTACGGTCCATGCCGCTCTTAAGTGGTTATTAGGTCTAAAAGATCCTAGCGGTCATTTAATGAGATGGAGGTTACGTCTAATGAATATGTATACACGGTGTGTCATCAACCAGGAAAATTCCATGGAAATGCTGACGGACTAAGTATAAAAATAAGAACTATCGAACTCAGTACCCAAGAGGACCTAATATAGCAGCAATCTCAAGATGCCGATTGTCAAATTTGGAGAAACAACCCAAGTTTCCAGGAGGTTAACGGCTAATTTTTTCGAGAAAAGTGCATTATGATGCCTGAGTAAAAACGTGACGACGTGTTAAAAGAATGTCACGACTCAGTTTTAGCCAGTCACAGTGCTAAGAGAACTACCAACTAGAGGATGGCACGAAAGTACTGGTGGGCGAAGTGATGTCTTGATGTAGATAACTACGTGCAACGATGCGTCATATGCAAACCAATACAAGAACTACCCGAAATAAACTCTTTACAGAAAACCAGAGAAAACCATAAATATATTTTAAGGATGATTGACCATTTTTCTAGGTATTTGGTGATGATACCTATAGCTGATCATAATGCAGAGACCATAAAGACGATGTTTATTCTCCACTGGGTGTTGAAGTTCGGGACACCCTTATTTCTTATCAGTGACCAGGGTTCGAACTTCAAGTCAGAACTAAAGGTGCAAGTTTGCAAATTGCTCAATGTCACTAAACTTAGAACTACCCCAGCACATCCGGAGTAAAATGGCCGCGTTGACGCGTACACCAAACGATTTCTAAAATTCTGAGTCATTTTGTAAATAGCCGACATGATAATTGGGACATATTTTTGCCTTATCTGGTTGCAGCCTAAAACACCAAGCTACATTCTAGCACAAAAATGGACTCCGTATTAAATTGTTTATGGGCGACCAATGATGACTCAGTTTGATTCTGTGACGCTTCCGCTAAGCTCAAACGAACACGTGAGTGACCTTACAGAAAAACTGAAAAGTGTGTGGAAAATTATCAAGAAAAATAATTATCTAGCGTTCCAACAACGGGCAGCTCAGAACTCCAGTTTATAGGACCATATTTAGTGTTAAAAGTGTTGTCACCGGTAACCATTAAGGCGCAGCTGCTCTTGTAGCAAGTCACTTAATTCAAATGATATACACAAACTATAATCTGCACCAAGTGCTAAAATAATATGAAGAAATCCGAAGAAGAGAATTAAAATTGATATAGTCTGCAATAATATTATTTGCACATTACATGGATGTTTCCGGATTCGATTACCACGCTTTCACCAACTATTCTGCATCTATGGCGGAGTAGAAGGCTTGACAGTTTAAACAGACGTCTAACCCCTTGAACTCAACAATGAAGAAAGACCTGCATATCATTGGTCCGGTGCCGTGAGCTACGAACACTACCATCCTAGTGGACTTCCTTGACACTTTCTTTCTTCACTGCTCCAACCTCACCAACCCCTCTTGCCTTCTCTTTTTCCTTGTTTACATGCCCAATTCGCTAGTCAGAAAAAAAGTATATAATGGGCGATCCCTAGGTTCACAAATTGTAGTTCATCCTTGGATATCTTCGAAGTAGGAACCTCTGCTCCAGAACCCGAAGAAAATACTGCTGATCGCGATAGTTGGGACGTAGGTGTCACCGCCTCGACGCCGAGGGAATCTTCTTTATTGCTCCAAGTATTCATTATGTTTCCAAGTCCTTCAGACTTGTTAAGTTAGTCCATTTGACTATGTTTTCTTTTCCTATGTCCTTCGGACTTAGTTTAATTGGTCGCAACGACAATTATGTTTCCAAGTCCTCAGACTTGCTGAGTTAGTCTATATGATTATGTTTTCTTAGGAGCTTACTTTAAGTTTCTTCTTCTTCATGAGTTCTTTATTTCGTTTTAAGTCCTCATGACTTCATTATATATTATTGCACCGCGAACGTCAAGTTCACGTGTTCAAATTCTGTGTTACTACACTCAGGTTGTCTAATGCCTTTATTTGAGGACCTAGCTAGGCCATTATCTCACAGCGTTCTTGTTGCCATCACATTTTCTGTGTTACTATTTTGGGTGTTCAAAGTGTGGAACACGGCTAAGTTTGTATGGTGGCCCGCACAGATAGTATTTTCTTTAACCCCTTGGTTGTCGCTTCCTTTGTCTATATACTGTAACGGGCGGCCTGTATTGTTATCTACGGTTGAGAACTAGCCCCACGTTGTTGCACCAATTGTAAAGTACTGAAGTTGCTGTGTCCCGGGTTGAGCTCCAATTGTAAAGACTGAAGTTGGATGCCCCACATTGGAACGCCAATTGTAACACACTAACTTTGGATGCCCCTAGTCGAGACGTCATTTGTTACGTTCTGCTGGAATGCCTTCACGTTGAGCGCCATTTTAATGTACTAACTTCACTTTGGTTTGAAGAAGATATATATTACAAATAAATGTCTGGAGAAGAGATACTTTTGTATAAACTTTAATGGTATAATGTATTACATATCACTGTCGTTTGAAAAAGAAGAATGGAAACCATTTAGGTGAAAACACCTTGGCCGTGATTCCAAACACAACCAAGCTAACATTATCAAGCTATACGAGATTGATGCTATAATGTATTACACATCTCTCTCGTCTGCCGAAGAAGAGTAGAATGACGCGTCTACAAAGCTAGCGTCTTCTTGAGTCGAGACGTGTAAACCCCGTAGTTCACACTCTCGAACCCAGACCACTCTTTGCTTTCTTTCCATCGACCAATGGGGTTAGTTTCTTTTAGCGCGTATATTAAGCAAACAGACGAATTATCCTGCACCTGCTATGTAATTACTGCGTAAATACAACCCGGAAACAAAACCATGCTTCTGACACGTGCAGCTAAATGAAAGAAAAAAAGAAACATGGCCGTAGTCTAGAAAAGATGAGTTTACTTTATATTAACTGAAAAGAAGAAATATTAATATATTTACTTTAAAATATGATCTCGAATATTAAAAAAGACAGGAAAAATCGATATCATTACAATACTTAATGTTGGCGTGTACTATATTGAACGAATACCCCAGGAAGTGGGTAATAACACAAAAGTACTATTGAGTGCTCTGGCAGTACCCACTGGGAAAGGACCGGCCATAGTACAATTTTGTATGGACACGTGTTTGTTAGTCATCGGATAGTGTGTAACTGAACTACGGTCATCCTACTATTTATTATTTTGGATGTCGTTCCTTTGTTTAGCCATGTTAGGTAGCTTGTCCGACATGTAACCTAATAACTCTAAAACTATAGGATTAGCCGTTTTGCTTTATATGTTGCTAGCTCTCCATGTTCTCTTTTTTACCTTTCTGGTGGAAGTCTGGTGCTAGCTCGGCTGTTTTGCAATCCTATACCCACTATCAACTTAATTTCCAATTGACTGTTGCCTTGTCGCCTTGAATACGTTCTTTTCCCGTGCAATGGGTAGTTCCTATGTTTATGGAAATGTTAAGTTCTATCATTAACTGTTATAATCCCATATCACAATTTTTGTTATTTGTATAATACATCTATTTTTGTTACCTATTCAATTCTTTAACACTTATGAAATATGCACCCCTACCTACTTACATACATAGATAGAAATGAAGACGGTATACCCTTTCGAACTACTATTGTTCACACAAATAGGGTTAAGCCATATTTGGGTAAGTTATTCCCTGTACTTTGTGACATCGACACGGAGGTGCGGCCGAGAGGTCATCCGAGAAAGACACCACTGGTTCCCAAGGACGCCAGTAGGTCACGTGGTGGCCCTAACAGTGGTTCGAGGTTCGATGCCAGCCGACCATGACCACTCACGCTGGAGAGATAGCCTGTCAGGAGAAAGAAGGACACCAATCTCCCAACGTCATTGGAGCACCCCTCCCAATTTTATAACCTCAGAAGGCGCAAATAAAATGTTCGCTTTAGTGTTTTATTTTTGTGTATTTTCCAATGCGTTAAGTGAAGCAAAGAAAATTATTGAATTACTTAATAGAGTCATGTTTGAAAAGCGAGGAAACATAGTTTTATCTGATAACAGTTTTAAAGTACTAGTAAATTTTGACTTGATGAGTTAAATGTAGAAAACAATAAACTGTTCAACTTGGTAAACAAAACTGTTTTTGGCACTCTAGATTCTTAAAAAACATATTTAATTGTAGTAAGGAACAATATATATTCAGAATTGATAAAAATAGAATCAATAGAAAGAGCAAGGTAAGCTGAGAAATTTAAGTTGTGAAATGAATTATAAAGATAATATTAAGTTAACTTGTCAGAAAAAGTATATATTTTAGAATGATTGTGATAAAACAATTTGAATAAAATTAAAATATAATATTAGAAATTTCACATACATATTAAAAAATGTGAGTAAAAGTAACACATACATAATCAGAAAAAAACATATTAAATATATGTATTAAGACATGAGTCAAACAATCATAAGAGTGTATGGTATTGATAAAAATGCTAAAGTTAGTTACAATTAAGTAAAGAGTTTGAGAATGATGCCTATTCTGTTAAGAAAACTGGTAAGTTAGTTAATCTTGTCTTTCAGGAAATTTGTGATATCACAATTCAATACTACAAGACTACGACCTGATTCAACACCTGCTCAAGGACATGAAACAGGAATTTCATACATACACCTTGCCGAGAGACAAACCGACCAAAGTGGTCATCAAGGGGCTCCCCCCCAATATGGCCATTGAGGACATCCAAAACGAACTCAAGGGGCTAGAATACCCCGTTACCGACGTAAGACAGTTCTCTAAAAAATCACAGGCTGACAACACTACACAAACAATCATACCACTCCCAACTTTTCAAGTCACCATCTCAAAGAACGCTCAGACATCCGACATTTACAAAATCGACTACATAAACCACACAAGAGTCAAAATAGTTCCATGCATCCCGCCAGTAAACACAATTGCCCAATGCCACAGATGCCAAAGATTCGGCCACACAAAAAATAATTGCCAGAACATTCCCAGATGCGTCAAGTGCACAAACATCCACGAGACTAAAGAGTGTCCTAAAAAAGAAAATACCACCCAAGCCCGATGCATTAACTGTAGAGGTAGTCACACGGCTAACTACAGCAAGTGTCCCATTTACGTGGAATTACTCGAGAAGAGAAAAACCACCCAAGTGATCAAACAAACCACAAGCCCAAAAACACAACACGCTCCAGCACACCAGGCGTCAACAAGCAGCTTCCCCCAATTGAGAACCAGGCAAAACCAAGCAAGCACAGAGGAGGCTCGTGGGGCCCCACCACGCACACAGAATGACAAATCCACAGCGGCTAGCATCCACCGAAGTTACGCGGCAGTAGTCCAAGGACAGAGGGCCCGCACACAACCACCCCAACAAGAGAATTCAATATTCTCAGACATAAAAGAACTTTTAGGCCTGTTAAAAGAACTAAATATTTTAAAAATCATATCACATTTTAAACCTTACCTAGCAAGACTATGCCAATGCACAAACTCCACCGAAAAAATGTTCATTTTAATAGTAAGTGTGAATGATTATTTTACAAACCAGGATGACTAACGGACCAAAGACTTGGACTAAAGACATACTACGGGTTTTTATATGGAACGCAAACGGGATACTCACGCAAGCCAAAGAACTAGAGTAACTATTCAAAACCTACGGGATAGATATAGCTTTAATAAATGAAACACACCTACAACCAAACAAAAATATCCACTTCTTCGGCTATGATACATACAGGAGCGACCGACCCAACGTTAGGGGAGGGGGAACCGCGGTTTTTATCAAAAACAACTTGCAACACTACAGCCACAACTATCAAAATCTACAAAATCTAGAAGCAACAGCAGTCCAAGTAAATACAAAAAGCGGGAGTATCCTTTTCGCGGCCATATATAAACCACCGACTAAGACCTTACTGCAACAAGACTTAGACACAATAATCGACGCGGACAAAATATTTTTAGCAGGGGACTTAAATAGCAAACATCCAAACTGGAATAACAGACTGACCACTAGGGACGGTAGGACACTAAATGACCACGCAGATAGGAACGACTACATTGTAATAGGGCCTGGCGAACCCACTTTTTACCCCTCAAACCCCCTACAAAGACCCGATGTAATAGATGTGGTCTTGACCAACATAGGGGTGTCGTCGGAGGAGCTGACAGTTCTAAAGGAGCTGGATTCCGACCACAACCCTATGGTGTGCGAGATTACTACAAACACAGAAATAAAAATAAAAGGGCTTAAACAACTAAGATCCACAAGTGACTGGGAGGGTTTTAAAATATCTTTAAATCACTCACTACCCGAACTCATCCACATAACAACAACAGAGGAAACAGACGCCATACTGCAACTATTTACTAACACTGTACAGGAGGCCTACAGACTCAACACAACCTCAGAAACAGTAAAACATGACCTAAGACCCCAGAACCCGGACCTCGACTTTCTGATAGCTCAGAAAAGAGAGGCGAGGAGAGTGTGGCAAAGGGACAGAACCCCACACCATAGAACAGCATACAATAGACTCAGGGAACAAGTAAGGATTAAAGTCAAATAAATCAAAACAAACAATTGGAACAACTACGTTACAGACGCCGCACTGGATTCCATTAAAATCTGGAAAATAACTAAACAATTAAAATCAAATAAAAAACAATCAGTCCCAGCTATACACTGTGAGAACGGCATGGCTTACACAAGCTCTGAGAAATCAGAAGCCATAGCCGTGACGCTTGAGAAACAATTCACCCCCAACGACAACCCCAAAAACCCCGGTCTTGTTAGGGACGCCAATAGATCAGTTAGAACATACCTAAATAGACCCATAACATTACAGGAAGACCCAATAACACTAGAAGAAATAAAATTCACAATAAAAAGCCTCCCAAATAATAAAGCGCCAGGCCACGACCTACTTTTAAACGAAACGATCAAACAGTTTCCCCCCAAAGCCACACTGATACTATCACACATATTCAATGCCCTTCTCACACTCTGTCACTTCCCGGACGCGTGGAAGCTGGCGAGAGTAATAACCCTCCCCAAACCTGGAAAGGACCCAATGTTTCCTCAAAACAGACGGCCAATTAGTCTTCTCACCTCCCTTAGCAAATTGTTTGAAAAATTAATCCTAAAAAGACTGAACCACTTTAGCTAAACAAGAAATATCATACCTAATCTCCAATTCGGCTTCAGGAAAAAACACTTCACTATCTATCCAGTCCTAAATCTAATAGAGGACGCAACAGAAGCTTTCACACAAAAAAAGATCATAATAGCAATATTCCTAGATGTAGAAAAAGCATTCGACAAAGTTTGGCACATCGGCCTATTACAAAAATTAATAAAACTTCGATACCCCCAATGGCTCATTCACACTGTCACCAGTTTTCTTGCGCGGAGAAGGTTTAAGGTAGTAATGGAGGGCTCAAAATTTAACACACACAACATAAAGGCTGGGGTGCCCCAGGGATCAACACTATCACCGCACTTGTACAACATATACATCTCAGACATTCCCACCCACGAGCAAACCAAAGTTAGACTATTCGCAGACAATACCATGATCTACACAATCAATAAAAACATTAACTATGCCAGTCTGGCAATACAAAGATACCTAGTAAATTTACAAAACTGGCTCACAAACTGGCGGATTAAGGTCAACGCTGCCAAATCCGCAGCACTAATCATAAGCCGTAGAAACCAACATCTACCAGCCCCACTCACACTTTTTGACACGGAAATACCCGTAAAAAAAGAAACTAAATATTTAGGTATCACAATAGATTCAAGATTAACCTGGAGGAAACATATTGAAGACACAAATCAGAAAACAACAGGCAGATTCGTAAAATTATATCCACTACTCAAGGGCAGGGAACTAACAATACACACAAAAACAATTCTATTCAAATCCGTGATACAGCCAATTATACTATATAACTGCCCAGCATGGAGTTACGGACCCAAGATCCACACTAAGAAACTTCAAATAACGCAAAACAAGATTTTAAGAACAATCACTGGGGCACCATGGCGCACTAGAATAACAGACATACACACGATGACCAACTGCAGACAGCTACAGGAGATATACAAAGACCGAAACAAGAGACTGTACGAGCAGACAGACACACACTCCAACGAGATAGTTAGGGACCTAGGACGATACGACCCTGCTGAACAGAGACACTACAAACGACCCAGGCTGGCGTAGTTGAGCTATTAATTATACTTTAAAACTAAAACTAAATATAGATAATAATAATAA
>CABFOV010002339.1:30317-59687 GCA_902141375.1 Timema poppense | reverse complement strand
GGTCTAGGGGTAAGGTGTCAGACTTCTATGCTGGCGGCCGGGGTTCAATCCTCGGTCCCGGCAAAGATTTATCTGATTACCAAACCCTTCCTTCACCTCTGACAAGACATCTTGTGAATGTGAGGAATGCCAGGCCTCCACCGTGGTTCGGATTCCACGTTAAACTGTAGGTCCTTCATTTTCATCTCACAATCACCCTACCATTACACATTAGCGTAAGTGCGTATAACCCAAACGGGTAGTAAGACACGGTGCTAATAATAATAATTAAAGGAAGTGTACCTGCATTTGTATTGAGAGAGAGTGGAAAATGGTTTTGAACCCCTGCTCCCCCAGGTAGTGATGTGGGTTGGGTAGGGTAGTTATAAATGTATATTTACCCCTGGTCTGGGGTAAATCCCCAAAATTGGGGTATTTATAGATTTAAGTAATTTTTTGGATGTCTTTTAATTGTTTTGATTATGGTAACACTATAAATAGCCTTACATTAACTTACTTTATAACTTAAAATTATTGTAATAGCCCTAAAAATTATTTCAAAAATTATAAATACCCAGGAGGAAAAAAACTAATATCCTTCTATAACTTCACAACAATGCAGACATGTTGTATACCGAGTCAGTGAATTGAGTATGTGTAGTGAAGTGAGACAAACATGGCCTAAATTTTGTGAATTTGTTTTCAGTTTTATTTTTACTTCTCTTTCTATTAATATAATTCTAAATAGGTACTTTTGTTTTTATCTTAAGAATACGTAAGCCTTAAAATACACAAGTTATAGGTAAATAATACTAGGGACTAAGAGCTGGGGAGTTATAAAGAAGAATTAATATAAAAGCATTTAAAATAATTCTTTTACAAAGAAACCAAAAAACAACAACATTAAAAACTACTTATCAGTGTGTTCATTTGAATGGTTATCTTGCTGTGATTTGTAATAAATAATAGAGTAACTATTTTTGATATTTTATGTATAATTATATTTATTGTATATATTATACACATTTTGTAGAACTAAAGGTTCTCCACTTCATCTCACAATCGCCCTACCATTACACATTAGTGTAAGTCCATACAGCCCAAACGGGTAGTAGGACGTGGTGCTAATAATAATAATAATAATAATAATAATAAAAATAATGTTATTAATAATGATGATGATGATAATAATAATACATTCTTTCTACCCTACCAAAGCTGATTTTGGTCTTGTGAATTTCCACTGTAGCCACTCTAAGGACTTATCCATCAGTGAACTGAGGTAGCAAGACATTTATGTATGCCACAAATCCTTTTACACAGATAAGCACTACCAATTGTTGAGGAAATCTCTCAATTTTAAGATACATTTTAATGAGACAGATGTTTAGTACTTTTAGTCCTTTTTTTTCACTCCACTAACGAGATGATCTGTTCATGGTTATACCAAAGGAGATGCTTTTGGGATTAAATATTTCCCCTGAAAAGTAGGATGTCTATTTGTAACTCTCCACATTGTGTAGACCTTCTTAAGTGGCCTTATGGTCTAAGGTGTCACATGGTGTATTGAAGGGGTTTTCCCAAAATGGTTTCCCACACTCCCTTCCACACAAATGCAGGTACACTTCCCCTAAATTCAACCTTACTTACCCCTAACCCGTTAGCATAAATTAGTACATAAGCTTATAACTTAAACAGTTAGTAAAACTTAATGAAAAAGAAAAATTAAGTTCAAGAATTAAAAAATCTTTTTGTGTTCAATGAATGTAAAGTTGGCACACCACAATCATCTTGTTTTATCGACCTAGGTTGGATAAAAGCAATTGGTAATTGTTTCAGTTCCAAGTCATGCTCGCCAGTGTAACACTGTGGCCTGGAACCCTACAGACTGTAATCTTCTAGCTGCAGGCCTAGAGAAATACCGCTCAGACCATTCAGTGCTACTATGGGATGTGCTAAAGTGTCCCATCAACACAGATCGAGGGCCAGATGTGACCCGGCCAGTTGCCGAGCTAGGCTACTCGGAGACCACACACTCGCTAGCATGGTTCAACACTCAATCACGCAGTTTGGTCGTCGGATCCAACAACAAACATCTCAAGGTTTTAGACCTGCGAGGTGAGAGCTTCTCTTAAGATTTTGTATTATTTTTCCAAGCCATTACTATTTAATGGTTAAGGAAAAATATGGGGGATACATCAACCTTAAATCCAAAGAGAAATTTCAAATTTTGATACTTAAAAATTCCTTAATTTAAAAATATAGTGTGAGCAAGATGTACCGTTTACATAACTACTACCTATAGCAGGGATGGCGAAACGTTTCCAACTGTGCCACCAAGGCTTAGCTTAATTTGGAAATTGTCTTCTGTTCCACCTTTTATTAAGTACATTTTTAATAAATATTTTAAAATCAAAACTGTTTGACTACCATGAAATATTATGAATAGATCAAATCAAATTATAAATATTTTAATAATGCCTGTATTTTACATAAATTTACACAAGCTTTTCTATATTAGTTTGAAATATGTTGTATTTTGTTAACCAAGATATTTATATTTGGTTAGTAAATTATTGTCTTCATTATCACACAAAATGCACTTAAGTGCGAGCCAAGATGATTTTTAGGTGTTGACTTCACAAAGTTCACTGTGACATGACATTGAACGACATGGCTGTCAAAATATTACTGCCTTCGAAGAATTATACAACGTTGGTAAGTTGGTAAACTTTTTATTTAATGTTGATTTTTTTTTTTCACGTTGATGTGTCACCCAAATCTTGTTTTTATACCCTGATTTGGGTAGGAAGAACAGTAGAAGTTAGCTAAAGTTACTAGAACAATCTTAATTTATATTCACACATCAAGTCACGTTATTTGCAGCTTTCACTTTTCTCAGATATTACTACTACCTATAAAATAACATAAATAATATAGTAAAATGCCATCACTGTTGGCTGCAAAGAAATATGTACGAATATTCTAAACCGTTTTTCCAACCAAAATCAGGGTACACTCATTATTTAGATTACTCTTTGTGCCAACAAATATCCAAAAGGATATACATTAGTGTTTTAGACCATAAATGCAAACCTTCAAATTCCTTCACACAAATCCTAATTCAAATTAATGACTGCTTGCTAGCAAAATAATGACTACTTAACTATAAATACAGTGGATCATATGTGTTTTTTTAATTCTTTGTTTATAGCTCATTTTTTGACTGAAGTAACCTGCCTTTGACATCAAAACATATTTGGCTAAAAAAAATTCAATTCAAATGCTTACTCTTGCTTGAAATAAAAACAAAATGCCAATCTTATTTCTCCTTACAAATGGCTGTTGAAGAAAATTGTTTCTCATTAATAATAAACATTGCAAATATCTGGCCATCTGGTTCTCAAATTTTTCCATTTTACAGGAAGTTATTGCAATTTTGGTTGGCAGAGAAGTTGTACATTATGTTTTATTTTCGATTTAAAATACTTTTACTAAGGTTTGCCCATTCAGAAGACCAATTAGGTTTTAGAAAATAAATGTAATATAGTTACTAAGTTTCTGTTTGATGCGTGACCAATGTTCCAAATTCCTCTTGTTTTCAGACTCTGCCAAAGCTGTGAACATGACTCAAACCAAAGCAGTGTATGGTCTGGTTGTGGATCCCCACAATGATTATCAGATTGCATCTTTCTTTGAGAATCAAATAGCAATATGGGACACTCGCAACTTTGAAAAACCTATTCTCACCCTTACTCAAAACAAACATGTCACCAAAGTCCTGTGGTGTCCAACCAGGTTTGATACAAATTGTTGTTTTTACCTTATTAATAAATTAACTAAGCCTCTCACAAGACATGGGCATAGAAAAATGTCCTTTGAATTCTTGAATTCTAAAGGATATTTGAGATTCAGAAATATAAATGAATTTCAGTTAAATTTTAAAAATACATGTATGTTTTTGTTAATATAGCTACTTTAAATCTGAACATTAAGATTTATTATACTAGTCATTAGAGGTTGACTCCAACAAAATTATAATATAAACTTAACTAGACCTCATACTTTTTATTTACCACTTAACTAAATGCTGATTCACATTTTAATAAAACATATTTACTTTTAGTTAATTTGATATTTCTTTTATTTATATCAATTAGGAACTAATTTGAACAAAATCAAAGTTGAGGGGAAAATAATTCTGATATGGAAGAGTAAGCAATTTGATTACATGTTTATAAGTACCCTGTAAGATAGCAGTCTTACCTTGATGTATTACATTATGGCCCTATCTTATAAGCTATACCATAATGGAATAGTTCAAGATAAGCTTGCGTCCCCGCAGGGTAAACAAAAGGTACCTCAAAAGTGTTAATTTATAGAACAAATTTATTATTGTTGAAGTCAAGCATGATTCACTTGTGTTTCAACAAAAGAGCCTGGCTGCTTATAAGCAGATCATTAATGTAGGGACTAAAATTGGGATTGCCTTCTTATAACATGGTTTAAATTATGTCTTTCACCTTATTTACATAAACTATCAATATAGTTCTATACTTGCTGAAGAATATTTTATCCACGTACTTCAACTTCTACATAAACTTAACCAGCCTATCCATATATATTTATATACAAGGGGGAGATTTAAACCACTTATCTCATTATCAGATTTAGTTCGTCACCTTGGCTCAGTTGGTAGCGTGTCTCTTTAGGGAGATAAGGAACCTGGGCTCGATTCCTGGTGTAGCCAAAAAATGTTTCATTGGTGAAATGTGGGTTTTATTTTCATGGTGAAGAATTAACGGCTGGGGTCTGGATGTTGTGTCTCTTATAGATTTATACTAGTAATAAATCATGTGTTGATATAATCAGTCATTTCAGAAAGTGCACATAAAAAGCTCAACAAAATAAAATATCAGCTCTACTTAGCCCTTCCAGTGTCAAGGTAAAAAAAATAAGCTTTTGCCTTACATACTCAATTTTTTCAACCAAAATCACAAAAAAAAGTTATTATATATATTATTATTACTTTACTTTATTTAAGTCATATGGTACAGAAGTCACCATGGTTTGCGTCAGGAAGTTCCAAAGTTCTGTTCTTTTGGACATCTAAAATGATCATACAATTCTTAACAAAGTCAATATACACACTGTCTACTTTGCATTCTATTTAGAATATTTTATTGTAGGCTTCCATCTGAAGCTTTTACAGTATTTAAACCTATGCTCTTTAACACCATAAAAAATCTCAAAATAACTTATAGATGCAATCCCTCCTCCCATCCACATCCCCTCCTAGACTAGGTTCAGCCTTGAAACCTAAAGATGTCTGTTCACGCAAAACATTTAATGGGTGTCTACAATACATGTATGGTATATGGGTATATTTGTTTTTATTAGGGATGGACCCTTGGAATTCTTAAAGATGTTCGAGATTCGAGGTTTTGAGAAAATTTCAGATTCAAAATTTATATTTATTTCAAATTTTCCAAGTGAAATTGACAAATATGCATGTATATTTGTGTCTTTTGTTTTTCTAGAGTATGGCAAGTCAGATGTTTATGCAACTTATATTTTTAAAAAATCTTTATACTTTGCTGTAGGTCTAATGGCCTTCGATAAAATGATGCTATTTGAATTTCTGTAAAAACTCAAGGAGAAAAAAAAAATTAGACCTTTTAGTCTAGCAATTCTTTTTATCTATAAATTTAGTTTATAATCATTATTAATTTGGGACAAGAAAAACTATTTTCTTGAATGAAGTCCAAGTAGGTTAACAAAATGTATAAGTTGTTACAGTTTTTACCCAATTTAAAGCAGCATTGCAATGGTTCCATAGGCGAAAGCAAGTGTACCAATGTATTCAGAATAATAGACCTAACATTGGCTTAAATTCAGAATAATAGACCTAACATTGGCTTAAATTATCCTGGGTATTAAAAGGAAATTATTAGTACAATATCAAATATGTCTAAGCAATTTACGCAATTTTTTTAAAAATAAAAACTAATATAATTTTAGTTATTTTTAAGACAACATTGGCAACCCAGCAGTCCTAGCTGTTGCTCACCCCATAAAGCGGCCCTGTATGTATTAAAGGTACAATGCTGACAACTTTTGTTTAGGAAAGAACAACCCGGTGTTGGGTCATTCACAACAGGGGATCTAAAAATGAAAACTGCTGACTCAGAATTATAACAACTATTGATTTTGACACACTGATAACTGTTTTGGAAAAGTCTGGATTGATAAGATTTAGGATTTTGTTTTAAATGAATGATTCATCAGTTATTAATCTTACAGTACCAACTGGAAACTGTAATATTTCTGACACTTTTAAAACAGCCAACCCTTAGTAAAAATCCTGAATTATACATAATTTAAAATCTTGAAACTTCTCATTGATATAAGTTCGGTACATGTCTGCCAAACTCGAGGTGATGAGGCATACTAGGCAAAGTCTGCTCTTTGTATATAGAAATACTGTGAATATTTTTCAGAAATTTTACAATGGACCATTTGCTTTAAAAGTGACAGAATCACTAAAAATTTGAGTTAATAACTTTTAGGATTCATAAATGCTTAGTTATTTGTTTAAAATGAATTCCTGAATTTCATCAAATCAGATTTTTTATTACATGAACAAACTTGTAATTCAGAATTGTTACAACTCCAAATTGGTTATTTTCAGTCTTCTATTCAAACCTAGGGTGTATTAAAACTCAGTCTGTTTTAAATTTTCATATGGTATGTCTTCATTGACTGCATAATGAACAATTAAGAAATTGTTTTTAATGGTTACGATATTATTAAAATGATGGTGATTCCTTTAAAATTGCTGTCGCTATTGTAAAATAAAGTTGCCATCTAGCAATGGTGAATTTATTGTTAAAACTTATTTTATCTTTTTTACCATGAACTACATAATATTGATTAGTATATATTTTTGATGAAAGACACAACCTACTGGGCTCTCTGGTGCGGGATAGCCCAGCGCTCTTCTTGTACGACATTCAACATACAACTGTTGGTAATGAAGAGGTGGAGCCTTCTGTGTTGGAGAGGAGTGTGATCCCAGGGACAGGAAACAACATTGCTTCATTTTCATGGCATCCAACTCATGAGAATAGACTGCTCGCCATATCACTTTCTGGTGAGTATAATAATTGTTCACTAGTAAATACCATATTAAAACAATATGTAAATTAGGCCCCATGTATGAGTCCATTGAAAAAGGTTTCTGGAATTACATGATTAAACATCTTCAGAAATATTTGACCAATTTTAATGTTTTTTCCTGTAAAAGTTGTGGCAACACTATAAGTTTTCTTCTCTATTGTGACAACAATGACATTTATGTTTACAAATTGCATAAATTCATAATTCAGCTTAGAGATGAAATTAAACCCTAAGATTGTCCTAAACGTGTTGAATTTTCTTCATTTATGCCAAATGAAATTAACAATGATAAAAAAGTTTCAAGAAGGAAATGTTTAGAGACAAAGCTTCCATGTGTAAATGACTATTGTAAATTTTCACATTTGTAGAGTTGAGGATTGCAGTGACCAAACAAAATTTACCAGTATGTTCGTGACAATCCTAAAGTGAAAGTGGGGGGTGGGTTGGTGGATTAATGCATGATCACATAAAAGGCCCTTCCATGTTTGTGGAAAGAACAATTATTACATGCAACATTTATTCAAACATGCTCATACATTTTCTTTTTCCTCTAATTGAAGACATTATATTATATTTGGAAGAAGGTATAGGAAAAGTGGCTAGAAACAAATAAAAGGGGGACGAACTCAATATGGCCTTTACAATGAAAAGAAGAACACAGCTCACACTTTACACTGCTGCCATTGGACAAAAAGGTAATGGCTGTTTCTTGAAGAAAATTGATCATTACCACCCATTCCCCCGACCTAGGCTGGGTATAAAATACCTAGGTTGTTGAGTCCCTCCTGCTTTCCAACTGATTCCTGAGGCATGGTCTCTCGCGCTTATATACCCATCGAGGCGATGAGAAATATAAGTATGGAAGGTCCTCTTGGACTCGTCGAGAAGTGAGAGAGATACCATGGCTGAAGGTCCCTTTCTTTACTGAAGGTACAATTTACATATACATGATACAATATTCTACCGTTTAATTGAAGAAATAGAGAGAGAAAAATCTATTTCTCTATTTTTCCAGCAAGATGAGAGCTTTCCGAACCAATATATTGGTAGAGGCGGTCCTGTACTATCCTAGAGAGAGGAACACTCCTGCAATAGTGACAATCACATATGAAATGATTCAGCGCACCTGGACAAATATTAACTTCTACTTAGAACTATGTATAGCTACAAAGGTGGCTCACATTGAAACACATTTAATGTGCGATACAAAACTTGTACAGTTCAATAGATGCGATGTTCAATTATTTATTTTGTTCTGTATTTTATAGTGAAATTCTAAACACCTTTTTTGCTAACCGTTTATATTTATTTAAACTGAACAGGGCTTGTATGCAAATAGAATGTCAAAACCGGTTTTTAAATTTTTCATATAAACCTTAACTAATCGGAGGGTAATTTTACCTTGATGTTATTTAATCATGCTGTTCAATCAATATTTTCACTGCAAAATTACTCTTCTTATTGAATATTAAATTATCTAGAGAGATGTAGAAAGAAAATGAATGTTTGGGCATTGCGCGGCCTGTGACTCCACCAAGCGAGATAAGGAATAAAAGAAATATTAATTAATGAAAATCTAAGAAAGACTAAAATAAATATACGAAGGTTTGAGATACTTCAATCAAATATGGTACCATCGAGAACTTTCAAATAAAATATGCACTGAGACAAGGGTGTATTTTACTCACTTTTTATTGTAGATATAATGCAATCAATGTAAAGAAAATATAAAGGTAGCACCTTTTGAAGGTATTTGGTTATGTCATTGCTTACATCAGTCAGTACACAACAGTTTTATTTTGATAAGAAGGCAGCCAAACATACAGTATTTTTCAAATAAGTAGAGTAATTATGTTAATTGTACATTGGTATGGATTTTAAAGGTTGATTTATTATTTGTAAGTTCTAAAATGTCACTTGAATTTTAACAACTTAGTTTGTCTTCCATTAAATTTGTGTATGTAACACGTCGACTTGTGTACTGAGTGATGTCACATGGACAACCAATCAGATGTCTTTCTCCATCTGACGCTACCTTCTATTCTCTTTACAATGAATGCAATAACTCGGATATTCTCCCTTCTTAATACTGTTGTCCTAAGGCCTTGTTTATACTGCAAGTGATTTGCTTGGAGGTTAGAGGTTAAAGGCTAGCGCAGCAAGGGCGTGACCCAAACAAACACATGGTATTTAGTCTACGTGTGCATACTGGAAGCGGCTCGAGGGTTGCCGCGAATCCAGCCCTCTAGGGAACCCGCTAAGGGGTTAAACTTGTCAAATAAAATCGCTTGCCAGCCAAGCGGCAAGTGTTCTCTGAACAACAATCGTGTTCTATTTTATTTATAATAATAGATATTGAAAAGCTTATTAGTGCTTTGTTCCAAAGAAGAGTGCTATAGGACACCAGTGACGTTCTTCACAAGAATATGGGAGTGCTAAAAATGTTCTGGGAACATATATGTGGAGACTTGAACATTCCAGTTTAGTTAAAGTATTGTTTATTATTCGTAATAATTATTAATATTAGGGAATTAAATATTCCAGGATTTTTATATTCATGTATTAATTAATATCTGAGTATTAAACATTCCAAGTTATTATGTTTTAAATATTACTGATAGACAAAATATTTTCTGGAAGGTCATAGTAATTTTCCAAGGAACACTTCCTACTCCATTAAAGTCATTTAAGAAGGTTTCCCTGATTAGAACAGCATTATTCTGAAAATGATGTTATAATATGTATGGTTGTGATATACCGATATTTAAGTTGGACAACTTAAATAAGTAGGGTTCTGCCCTTCTTTCTCAATGATGTAATTGTGTAATACACATAGTGCTTTTTTATTTTGTTAGCTATAATAGTGACCAAACTATTGTTTTGGTGTTTGGTTCTTTTTTTTCCATAACTAAAACATAATAAACTCTAATAATACGATTTACAAATTACAATTTTTAAATTGCTTCTAATAAAAAAAACTCGCCTCAGCGTAATAACAAGTCTTTGTTCAGCATTAACCGATTCTCTAAAATAAGTTGTAGTTGTTGTTACTCTATCTTCTAGTTTAGAAAGTAAGAAATCAAATGACTCTTTATTCATACGTAAATATTCCAAAAATGTATAATCATACAAGCGAACTTGATGATATAAGTTGTTAAATTCACCATGCTCTTATTAAATTCATGAACCGAGCAAGATCTATAAGCACAAGGTATATCATCGAGTTTTAGAGCTATGTTTTTGAGTGCAATTAATTTCCTAGAGAGTTTTGACAGTGACGTGATGAAACAACGCACCTCAACACTGCTATTGACTCGACTAGACACCTCTTGATGTTTGAACAGCGCATTGCTTGCCGCTACCCACTAAGCAAGCCTCTAGCCTCCAAGCAAATCGCTTGCAGTATAAACGAGACCTAAGAGATGGAACCATTTATTGTACTGATTATGAATGGGCTCCTCTATAATAATGATCATTGGAGTAATGGAATTAAACAATGAAACTAATATCTTATAGTTTTTATTTTACTTATAGCTCAGAACTTGTGTTACATTTGCTTTTGCTACAACATAGTTATTTACAGATAGTTTAAAATTTACTTTAACTTAGAGTTGTCCTATTCATCATCATGGAATGAAAGTCTGAAGCAATTTTGGCTGGAGTCGGTAAAAATGTACCTACCAACTCTGACTTAAAATAGAAATTTATGATACTATAACAAGTTTTTTTACTTTTTTAAAAAACTATTTAGGACCAACATTTGTAATTTGGATTGAAATATTTACTTAAATATACACTCACAATGCCATAGAAGCTTCCCATGAAGTAATCTTTGTTGAAGCGTTTTACTTTTTGACATTTTGTTATTACTTATAATAATATACATTAGCCATTTATGAAGGAGTCTGAGTCATACAGTAGAAAAATAGAGGAGTCGAAGGCTTGGCATACCAATTCCACAGTCCTTATAAATTGTATCTGAAGCAGTCCAGTGTGAGCTACATGCTTTGGTGGCCGCATGGTCTGAGGCGTTAATCTTGTAATAGACTGAACTGCCTATGACGAGGAGACCGTGGTTCGAATCCCTTTCGGGTTTATTGAGGGTGGCTTTAACTTAATGGTTTTCCACTCAAACACAGGTTAACTTTCTCTAAATTCAACCTTTCTCACCCCTAGCATATTTGCTTAATTAATAAATATGTGTGCACAACCCAAACAGGTTGTAAGACTTAGTGCTAAAAAATAATGGTGTAGGCTAAATTAGATTGTAAGTTGTTTGTTGATAACATCTGTATGTTTATAAAGTACACAATAAATACACTAGTTCAAAAGGCTAGTGTAAATGTAATAAGACACATAATACTATGCTATAACATGTTCATTAATATTAAAATGTAAATGCTAGTGGTTGATTTTAGCCAAGGCTCCATTAGATACTAACAATAATAATTGTTGAGTTGTATTAAATGTTTGTGTTGGTAATAATAGCAGCACTCTAATGTGTCACAGGTGGCCTCACTGACTATGTGGTGTTTGAGAGAATCACTCTAAACTGGTCCCCTAGTTCCCATGTGGTTTGGACGCATGGACGGCGCTTTTTGAAGCTTATCACAGACAAGGATCAACTCTACACTAAACTTAATGATACCTCTGTTACTATCAAGCGGCGAGCACTCACAGAGTATGGTCTCAAGGTGAGGTAGTATTGAGACTGCAAACACAAATAAAACACTTTGTCATTTGTGACCACTTAGTATTTACCAGCCTTATTGATTACACAGTCCACACTGACCACTTATCTACTCTCAGTCTAGAGCAGGCATGCCAAACTTGTGGCCCACGTGTCTTTGTGGCTCGTGGACCTTTCCATGAACCAACATACTTAGTGACCTGATCAAGATTTTTAGAAACAATTAGTCATTATTTGGGTAAATCTTATCATTTAGGGCATGTAGGGGTGGCATACCAAGTGTTTACTCTTTGCTCGCCAAACAATATATCCCTAAAAATGGTTAAATCTGTGCACCAAATATGTGAAATTTTTGAACAGTAGTTTTCGCTTATTAAAAGGAACAAACAATCGAGAGATGACGGCTTAAGAACACTCATTTGTCATCAATTATGAAAGTGACTCTAACACAAGATAAACCCACACCCGTGCTGCAAAAAAGTAACAAATTTCTGGAGACAAATAGAGAGTAGGCCAAAGTCTTAACATATTATTATAAAATCTTAAATTTCTTTTGGTAATAGTGAATCTTAAAATTCCTTTAGATGATAACAATATTCAATAATTTTCTGAAATATGACACCATAGTTAGTTTCTATTTTCAATGTGGCTCATATGAGCAAACAATTCTGACACGCCTGTTCTGAGGGGTAGTTAACATCTGCTTGCACATTAGAATATTTGCTAAGTCCAATTTTTCATTTGGAAGTGAACTCGAATTGAATATATGAGAGATTCTATAAGCTGAAGAAAAGTTCAATTTTAATTTTGTTAATTGTTTTATGCTTGAAAAACTATTATATTATGTTTAATTTTATAACTCGATTCACTAAAATCACTAAGAAAATGCTTGATGGCTCAATTTTTCTGTAATATTACCTCCTTTTTCTTCTTCTTCTTATTCTTCTTAAGTCACCAATCCAAAGTTTAATTTTATGTGATTTCTATTCATCTGGAGCTGGGGATACATTCAGTAATCCGTCTGGTTAGTGCTGCTTGCATCATCTGGTAGAAATCCCATTTACCAAAGAAGTTCAGAAAATATGGATGTTTCAGGCACATCTCAACTTGCAGTATTCATTCGTGAAGTTAATGATTCTTTCCATGTGACAGAAAAAATGCTTAATCTTTCAACCTAGAAAAACACCACTAGGGGCGAAGATGTTTTCCAAGCCATACACAAGTGTTTGTTTGACAACATTTTGCATTTAGAGGGGCTTTCTGGACTAACAACAGATGGAGCACTGGATATGATAGGGGAAAATAAAGGACCTGTAAAGTTGTTTATGAATAAGTTGGAGGCGAGAACCATTAATACCATACACTGTTTAATACATCAGCAAAATTTATGCTTTCAAGTGTTATCTGTGAACCATGTCATGGATGTAAACAGTAAACTACATTTGATCGCATGCGCTTCAACATCGCCAGTTCAAAGAATTCCTAATTTAATTATATTCTACCAATGAAAGATGGATGAGTCGCGGAAAGTGTTTAAAATGTGTGTTTTTTTGTTTGTTTTTTTTGAGTTAAGGAAACGAATTAAAAAATTTATGAATGAGGAGAAAGTACTAGTTTCTGAATTAAACTATGAAGAGTGATTGTCGTACCTAAGTTTTTTGGTAAATATGATAGAAAAAATTAACCAACTCAACAAGGAGTTGCAGGGGTAAGAAAGATAATGTTTAATTACTGATGCTTGTAGCAACATCGAAGCATTTCAAATTAAATTATATTTGTTCGAGTGCCAACTATAACAATGCTCAAAATTTTTCGTTGTAAAACTACTTCAAAAACGTTCATTATAGGAATTTCTCAAAGTATGTTAATGAAATGAATAAACTTTCAATCGCATTTGATTGTCGTTTCGCAAAACTCGCAAAATATGATAAAGTTTTTGAGAGATTTTAACTCCATTTAACGTTAATGTTTCTACTGTCCCCCAAACTCTACAGATGGAAGTAATTAATTTACAGTACAACAATGAATTAAAACATATTCTCACCACAACATCATATTCAACTTTTACAACACGTATGTGACAGTGGATAAGTAAATCTCGAGCTTTACTAGCAGATAGAAATCTGGAAAAGCAATTAAGATGTGCAACGTCTGATATTGGAGGGCATTAAACAAAATTAAGCGATCTCAAATAAAAGCAAATATTTCACTGAAATAGATGTATTATAAAGTTCGTGAACAAAATAAATTTTGTTGGATTTAATTTTAATATTTTTAATAGGCCTAGTGTTTTATTGTATGTGTGGTCTGCAGAAAATTATAGTTTGTCAAAGTGCCCATGGAACGATTTGAGTTGGCCAGGCCTGATCTGGTGCATAGTTGTGAAACCTTGTTTATTTACATATGTGATTGTTGATAGGGAACATAGGTGTGAGTTCTTGTGTGTTTAAAGCTGTGTTATTGTTGATAGGGAACATAGGTGTGAGTTCTTGTGTGTTTAAAGCTGTATTATTGTTGATACAGTAGCCCCTTGGCTTCTTTGGTGCTGACTGACAGCTCACAGCGGACTTCTGACAGTAAATATTTAGGTATTTACCTAAATTTTGACTGTCTGAAGCGGCAGCTGCTAAACACTTGTTTTTGCTGATCATATGGTTCGGCGTAGGGATATATAATTTGGTCTGGTAACTTTTTAAAGCTGTCGACTGTGTTTGTACAACAATTATAAAAGGTGTATGTTATAGCAACCATAGGCATGGAGGTGTGCGTGAAAATGTTTAAGATATTTTTACTGACTTAATATTTTATCCATACTATCTGCGCGGGTATGCAAACTCAAATACAAAACATATATTGTGGATGGTACAGTAATAAAATGAAAATAATTACACTTATAAAAATAAGTTTGTTATTGTTAAAACACATAAAGTAAGTACAGTCATATGGAATAGACCATTAGGATACATATGGTTTTAATTTGAACGGAGAACTAGTACACATACCCTGGCGATACTGAAGTAGAAATTATTTAGATAAAACACTAACAAAAATGAGCCGACACCTTAGCTAGGTTGGTAATATGTCTGTCTATTGAGCTAAAGTTTCCTGGTTGGGTTCCTGTTATGGTCAAAGAATTTATCATTGGTGAAATATTGGTTTACCCTTTCACAGTGATGAATTAACGGTCGGGGACTGGAGGTTGTGCCTGTTCTAGTCAAGTTAGATTATAAGGTGTATGAAGCTACGACAGGCCTAGCAAACCGGTAGTGGAAAATATATGACTTGAATAAAAAACTGACCACAGATTGGAATCAGTAATGGATGTAAAAATTGTTAAAACTTGATAAACCATTGTACCCTGGTAAGATGTTAACTTGAATTATTTCTGTAAACCCTTAATACTGTCTGAATAGGAGGATTTGTGGCAAAATGGAGATTTGGCGGATGATGATGATCTGAAGAACTTGTGGTACTGGCTCTACTTGAGTCGCTCTTTGGTGGAGGAGGGAAATATGTGGGGAGTCAATAGTCGGCTACCGGGAGTCAGGTGAGCTACCAGCACTCACCATTCACCATTGGATATAATATTTGATGTCATTAGTTAACCACATACCCACTATCGACTGCAATTTTATATTATTGTTTAGTTATATTTGGAAGAAGGTAGAGGAAAGGTGAATAGAAACATATAACATATATAACATGGCTTTTACAATGAAAATAAGAACACAGCTTACACTTTATATTGCTGCCATTGGACAAAGAAGCATTAGCTGAGTGTTGAAGAAATTGATCGTTACCACCTAAATCCCCTGACCTAGGTTTCATTCTATTGAAACTAATCAGAAGGGTGTTTTAAACACACAACGCAACTTCATATAGAAGGAAACCAAAAATACAGAAGGTAAAAAAAGGAAATTGTTAAAGAATAATAGGGCACTTAAATAGGAACATTTGAAAGGAATGATTAAAGGACAAAGACAGGAACTAGAGATTGGATGTGAATATATATAATGTATCTCTATAAGAATTATGTTTATTATTGGTTATTTGTTACAGGAGTGTATTGAAGTTGGATGGAGTAAACATGAATAATAGTTCTCCATTAGTTAAGTCAGACATGGAGTGTTTACCTTGGGCAGATGAAGTCTATGTTAATATTTACTCTTCAACCAAAATATATAGGTAAGTTAAGTAGATACCTCTTAATATATTCATCATGTTCAAGTTTTCATATGTGTATAACAATGCCCTGCAACATTTTTTTTTCTCAAAATACACATCATCATGCCTCTTTTGACACTCATTTGAACAAATTGATCGCTTTTTTATTATCAACTTGTCATTTTCCTTTTTCTATCTTCATAAAAAAAACTTTTTAGGGCTGGGCCAAGCTTTAAACATTAAAGTTGGTTAGATATATTTAATTTTATTGTTAGGCCTACTGCACTGTCATAGTAAATAATAATATACATAATTATAAATAAATTAAAATACCAATCCAAAAAATAAATAAAGGAAACGCACATATGGAAAATACAACTAGTTTGTTTTTAATACACGCTCTAAGAACTGATCTCGGGGAGCGCTTAGTGAGTGATCTCTCGAGTTGATATTGGAGCGCTGAGTAATCGGCATGCAGCTAGCCCCAAGAGTACTCAATAACACAATAATGATACATTATCAGACATATTTGTTGTTTTTGCTGTGTGAATAAGTTATGGATCCTTAAATGAAATATAGTTTAGTTAATTCAGCCAATGAAAAAAATAGGGGGTATATAAAATATAAATAACTCATATCCAAAACAAAAAATATTCAAATAGGAAGTAAAATGCTGAGCACATACTCGGGCCTTGACTCTTCTTGAAAAATATAAGTAATATTTAAGCCTGTGCAAATCCATAATTTTCCATTTCGAGTCAATCCGAATCTTGGCAAACCAGCTCGAATTGATTCCAAATTGAATATCATGCTCAGAATTTTTTTGGTCGAATAGTTTATTTTGAAAATGTTTCAAATCCAACTCAAATAACATATCCTTAGGAGTCTTTGAAAATATTTCACCTTAATCTTAAGCTAAGCAAAGCCTCATGACTTCCTTATGAAAGGTTATAAATGAAATAAACTACTAATTCTTACTTTCTTGCTATCTTAGAGGAAGGGAAAGTATTGTGATCATAAAAAAAATATCTTGAGATTTTGATGAATCTCGACATTTCATGACCCTCCCGAATTCGAAAAAGTGGTTTTTGAATGTTTGTTTGTCTGTACCTCCGACTAGAGCCTAAACTATTTTACCGATTGGGCTAAAACTTGGTATCTAGGGTTTTATAGGGTTGCCCCGAGGGGTTTTTGGAATTTGATATCCAACCCTAAAATTAAGGGTAGTTTACTGAAAGGCAAAAAGAGAAAAAGTCGATTTTCTCAAAATCGGCTATTAACGATTTTATTAAATTTCATTTCTAAACATTTATAATCATTCCAAACAAAATGGCTACTCTCAATATTTTGGCAAAATGACTTTAAGGACTCCAGTCTGATGCGTAAATTTTCATTTTGTATCATATCTTTGAAACTATTTGAGAAATGAAATTATTTATCATTACAAATATGTAGCTCTAGTTATAATATAAATATTTTAATCAAAGCATATTTTTATAAAACCAATAATTTTCAAGCTATATGCAAATATTTATATTTTTTAACTTTTTGAACTAAAAGGGTCAAGTATTGCGGCCTTTAAAAAATCCAACCTGAAATGTTGATGGATGTCGACGTCTCATGACCCCCAAACCATAAAAAGTGGTCTTTGCAATGCCGTCTGTTTGTGTTTCTGTTTGAACTTAAAATTGACTGTAGTTTAATAAATAGCGAAAAGAGAAAAAAAAATCAATTTTCCCAAAATCGGCTAACGATTTTGATTAAAATTCGTATCTAGTTGTAGATTAAGTTTATAAATAAACTGGCTATTTTTATTTTCCCATGAAAATGACTTTTCTACTTGAGATACTAAATAACTTATCATTGCAAAATTGTAGTACTATTAAAAATAAAAAAACTTTTATATGACATATATTTTTATAAAACCAACATTTTCTGAGATATTGGCAAATATATTAATACAATTTTGTGAGCTTTAATTGTAAAGAGATAGTATTTAAGTTTTAACACAATAATTCTTTAATGCCATAGAGTAAGAAATAAGTAAGTCTCTCTAATAATAATAATATAATAATAATTGCCTCTCTAAAAGTGTATATTCTCTTTCCGTCAACCTCTTAGGGGAAATGTTTGTAAAATGTTCTATATTTATCATTTTAGACTCATTAGTTAATATCTACCTATTTTATTGGTCAAAATTTAGAAAATATGGCAATCCTCATTTTCTCATAAAAATAACTTTGAAGATACTTTATTTGAGGTAAATTTTCCAATTTTCATAATTTCTCCGCAACTGTTTGAGATATTAAATAGCTTATCATCATCGTAAAGTTGTAGTACTATTGAATATAAAAATATTTTATTTGAAATATATTTTTATAAAATTAATTTGTGGATAACAGTGCTCCTAGTTCTTAATGCCATAGAATAAGTAAGTATCTATTATTTCATTTATGATCTTTGATGAAGTGTTTCAACAACAATGTATAATAGACTTATTATTTGGTTTCACAAATCTTAAAAGTTTTTATCATTCAAGTTAGAAAATTAGATTTATTGTTATGCTCAATGGGGATCACAGATTTTATTATTTTCTTAATGATTCTTTAGAAGGTTATGCTATTTGATTTATGCTTTTTGTTGAAATATAATGATGCTTTTTTTGACTTTTTCTCAATCCATTGTAGAGATAATTATTGTGATTGTTAAAAAAAATTGAACTCAAAGTTTTGATAAATTTTAACGTTACCCACTGAAACATAAAAGTGGTTTTCACAATGTCGTCTCTATTTGTTTGTTTATAACTCAGTCTAGAGCCGAAACTATTTTAACTATAAGGCAAGGAAAGTTGTAGTACTATCAGAAATAAAAATATTTAATCTTGGATATATTTTTATAAAACCAATAGTTTATTTTATTGGTAAAGATTATTATAAATGAGGAATTTAATAGCAATGTGATGACACAAGATGTGCAACACCTAATAAAATGTCAAAAATTTTAACCAGAAGTTGAAATTTTAAAACGAAGTGTTGACCCTTGTGAACCCAATATTGATCTTTTTTTATTGGTCCAAACATACAAATGAGGACAAATTCTTTAAAAATAAAATTTAAAACGGGGACTCAAAAAATGTTTTACATAGGTATAGTGCAATATATGCTTTGGTTTGCTGGTGTATATTATTTTGTTTCACATATATTACGAGTTTTGAGTAAATATCTCCATTTTTAAACAATAGAGCGAGAAAGTCCGGGTGGAGTTCCGTACCATTTATTTATAATGATTTGCTGTATAAAACCTTAGAGAGTTGAAATTATTCTTAACTATGAAAAGATTCAAATTTCGAACTAAACTCATCAACTCTGAATCTGAAGTTTATTTAGATTCAAAATTTTGAATTCCATAAATCTCTCTAATAATAAGACTTGAAAGCTCGAATTGAATCCGAATCTTAACAAGATTCGAAATTTCGAAGGTTCACACAGGCTTAGTAATATTTTATATTAGGTTGGTATACAACTTATATTTATTTAGAACTACATTATTTATAGCCATAATATGAAGAATTTTTAATGTTTTATAAATTCACAGCAAATAAAATCATACTAGCCTACCTAATCTTGTTCTTGGTAATGTGACTTTGTTACTTGAGGAAATCTTTATCTCTAATATATTTATCAAGTATTTCATAATTTTAAATGCGTCTTAAGGTAAATAAAATTGTATGGTTTATTTTGTTTAGAATGTTGGTTTTGCTGTTTATTATAAATATCTAACGTAGAATTAAAGAATTGGTGTTTGCGTGCAAGAGACTTTATTTAAATATTTTTGTTTGAACTATGAATTGTATGTTCATGGCTTGAGAATTTAAAATATATTTATAGATTTTGAATTATTGGCGTAAAATATTTGCACGATAAAAAAACCGACTATCCTTGTTCAATTGTGCCAATATCGACCGATAAATTGGAATTGTTATCGGCATCAGCACAGCCCTACTATTTTTGATTGATTTTGTTAATGTGGTTTACTCTTGGTTTGTGTGTTAATTCAATTAAGCTGTAGAGTGAGGGAGTGTTTCACAATTCCAGACCATAATGGTGTGAAATAACCTATTACTGTATAAATATAGTCTCATTCAACCTAACTTAGAAACTGTCAGAAGACAATTGTTTATTTTTTAATCCTAATGATGAGCATTTTGATTCTAATAATGACTTAATGTTTGATCCTACTTAATGTGCTATTGCTTATTAAGGCATGTGTGTTGTGCAGGAATGTGCCTCTGGCCCACTGCTTAGTGAGACATGTGTGTTGTGCAGGAATGTGCCACTGGCCTCACTGCTTAGTGAGACATGTGTGTTGTGCAGGAATGTGCCACTGGCCCACTGCTTAGTGAGACGTGTTTTGTACAGGAATGTTGATCCACTGAATAAATACTGACTTGTCTATCCTAAGATAAATATTTCTTAAATAGGGTATGTGGCTGATATGTTGTTCATTTCTTAAATGTTTTATTTTATAAACCTTTTGTTTTTGGTAACTTTCCTCAAATTATAAACTATTTTTTCATAACAATTTAGGCAAATTGATTCTAAATGTTATGTTTCTTACAATCTTTTTTAAATTAATAAGATACTTTACTAAAATCAGTATCCTCAAGCAAACTAACAAACTTTAATCAATGTTACCTAAACAAGCTCAACTTTCTCCAATGTATCATCAAAGCTCCCATTTTACCAAACCCCTATCTGACTAAAACTATGTTTCACATGTTCTATATTTGGTTTCGTTGTTTTAGGAGTGACGATAGAGAAAAAGCGCTGCAACTCTGTGGCTGGAAGTTTGACCGAGAGACCACATTCATGGCATTTCTAGACAGGCTGGAGTCAGATGAGGCCTACTCTCGTGCAGCCGCCATTGCAGTTTTCAGCCTCAAGTTGCGTCTAGCTATCGAAATATTAAACCGAGGGTTCGAGGCCCAGATAAAAATGGGGCATGTCTCCAGCCTCAACATTGTGGCAATGGCTCTATCTGGTGAGCTTATTTTGTGTCACAATATTTTATATTTATTCTCAAATATACATTTTGTACCTCAATATTTATCCTTTTAATGCTAATAGGACATAATAAATTTTCATTCTAACTTAATTATCGAACAAACAGTATATTCTTACGGTGTTACAGTGTAATTTTATCTGCTGGTGCTAATTAAAACTTATTATCAATAAAATACAATATTCACTTTTGTTTGCAATTATTACAATTTTGATTCTTTACATTTTGGTTTTAATGTTTATTAATCTTCTATTTTATCATTCCCAGGTTTCTCTGACGATCGCAACAGCATGTGGCGAGAATTATGTTTAAAATCTTTATTGCAGTTAACTGATCCATATCTTCGAGCTATGTTTGCGTTCCTCACAGCTGAGAACGGCAACTATGATGCTGTGTTGGTGAGTTGTCGGTCTTATATTTTCAAATAAGGTATTTATCCATTCAAAATGAATGATTGTGTTTTTTACTTTTTTCATTGGTATGTCAAACATAAGGTATTTATTTAATGATAATCAATTAGGCTAGATATGAGATAAATAAGTGAAAGTGCAACAACATTCACCTGAAGAGAGATTTAAAAGCCCATTTAGTTAAATTATAGCCCCAGTGCACACTATCAAGATCATGACGGACATGACATAAAACACACTAATGCTGAATTAACTCGGCTGATTATTGAAACACATTGTGTTCCCATTTTTACATCACAGTGAAATCTCTCTTAATAGTGGTTTCCGCTAACATGTTTCTTATACAGTTTAATTGTTGGATATAGTGAGTGGTACCATTCTGTTCTGTTTGGAGGGGGGTTGTACCGAATCAGAAAAGTGATGGTGGCCATCTGGGGGTCGTGCGAGGGAGGCGGGAAAGGTGAAAAGTGGTGAACACCATATAATCTAGAATAACTCTTTAAATATCAAGTTTACCCACAAATTACTCAAAACAAAAAATAATAAAAGTAGATTTACTACAATAGTTGTGGAAACGAAATTCATTCAAAACATAAAGTCTAAGAAATATTTACAAAATAGAAATTACATTGATATAATAATTAATATTATTTTAAACATACTCATAAAACCATATGTCTGGTAAAATAAAACTTGTTGGTGATAATCTTTAACTTGCAATTATGGGAGAGTGAGTAGGGGTCTCACAATCATATAAAAATATTATAAGAACTTTACTGATATGCTCAAAATTTTATCAAAATTACAAGAGTTAAAAAACACACATATTGTATGTATTCCAGCATGTGGGCTTACATTTATAAAGAAACAATATTTAAAAGGAAATTTTGACGAAGCATAAGAAATATAAATTATTACTTATCCAAACCTTCTAGCTCTTCTTCCAAGTCATCATCATAACATCTCACATTAACACAGAACATCTGCACATCTCTGTACATGGCAGCCCATTTGAAAAAAACATTTGCAGGGAAGAGCAAATTTTGATGGACCACAGTAACATAGCACTAAGCTAAGTAGTTGGGGAGGGCCACTAGGAAGATCTTTATATCCATAATAAGACACATAGGTTCATATAGATTAAACTGTATTCAAAATAAGTTTTATCAAAATAAATTAAATTATTTTTTTTCCAAATAATGGACATTATTTTTATCCCGGCAGGGGTCCGCTTACTTTTGCATTAAAGCTTAGCTTAATAATAATAAAATAAATATTGCAAATACAGTTTACTACCTTTCTCATAGCCATACATTTCATATTAGTACAACATAAGCATTTTTTAAACTCATTTTTGTAGTATTTGTGGTAAAACGCTAATATTTTTAAGGCATATTTTTTAAGGTTAAATTTATTATTAAATTACTCTTCTAAGATATGTTACCACAATTACTTCATGCAGCTTAGATGACCCTAGATTTGGATCTGAAGTGTTTTTATTCAACTCAACTAGTGTAGGGTTTTAATAAACAGAATTATTTTGATTTTTAAGGTGGGGATGTAGGGGACGCGAGAAAAGATAATTGTTTTTGCAGTTTTTGTAGCAAAACAATTTTTTGTATAAAATAAATAAAACATTACTCCAGTAGCAACATTTAGTATAATTTTGTTCACATGGTGATATCAACAGTTGTTAAATATCTGTCATGAGCATAGCGGCATTAGAGGACAAACTTTTTAAATGAAGAGGAAAAGTTGTCATTATATTCTAGGACACCTTTGACAGATATTCAACAACAGTTTGGGACAACTGAAGTTTGTGAGGAGCATGTTAGCTGTGGCGAGCAGAAACAAGATTAGGAATGGAGTTATCCTGGAAAGAGTAGTACAGGAGGCAAGACTGAGATGGTATGAGCATGTAATGAAGATGGAGAAGGAAAGGATGCCAAAGAAAATGTTGGAAATTAAGTGTGTAGGAAAATGATCACAAGGGAGGCCAATAAAGGGGTGGGAGGAGCAGATAACAGAAAGTGTTCAAGTGAGAGGAGAAGAATGGTGGAAAGATAGAGGAATATAGAGTGTTTTATTAAACTGACATATCCACAGACTGGAAACAGTTGATGTTAGTGATGATGATAATTAGTCTTAAGACAACTCTAAATAGCTTCTAGAGGTACACATTAAAGCACATTTAATTGCCTGAAATCAAGTGAATATACACAGTGGTATAAACACTGAAGTTAGCATGCCTAATATAACAGGTATAGAAACCAAGAAATCCAGGCTCGACAAACTTCTAAACAATCTAACATTGAGTAAAAATGACATCCTGATAGGAAATTTTACTCTGGTTGACCAACTGACCTATCCAGAATTTATTTGTCAATGTGCAGTGTACTCTTGTGGCAAGCGGTGATACTACTTAATTATACTCGTACGTTGAGAGGTTATAGTTGAATGATACATTGACAAGGAGATTGTTAACATGTAAAGCTGGATGATTAGGGTTCATACCATCAACTGGGTATCATTTTCTTGTATTTACACAATCACTATATCAGAATGTTATCTGCAAAGAAGTATTTGTTTCAATTTATTATTAACTTTGTTTAAATAAATTTTTACAAATGTTTAAACAAACATAATATTATGGGCAAATAGAAGGTGATAATATTATTAGTTTATTGGCATATTAATTCTGTTGGAACTATTTGATAAAAATTCAAATTTTGATCTTTTATTTCTAATAATGAAAAATTATAACCACATTGAATTTTATTTATCCGATGAAATCAAAAAATTCAATTTTTTTAAAAGTCCTATTCCAGAATTCGTTTCTAATACATTCTTGCACATGTTTTTCTGATACTGACCTAAATTCAACAAGATATCCTTTCCTACCCCTTCCTAGTTCAGTCTCTCCCTTCCTAGTTCAGAGTCCACCCCTTATCTGAGCTCATCTTTCCCACCCCTAGTTCAGTCTCCCTTTCACCTGAGCTCATTTTTCCCACCCCTAGTTCAGAGTCCACCTCTCACTCTGAGCTCATCTTTCCCACCCCTAGTTCAGAGTCCACCCCTTACCTGAGCTCATCTTTCCCACCCCTAGTTCAGAGTCCACCTCTCACCTGAGAATTGTTTGTAGAACGAGAGTGGCATGGCTGTGGAGGACCAAGTTGCCTTTGCATTGACCTTCTTATCTGACCAGAAACTGGGTGATTATCTCAAACACCTTACCAACAAACTGGTCCAGGAGGGTGACTTGGCCGGCATGCTGCTCACAGGTACAAACCACTTTTGAAATTAAATGTTTTTAGTAAATGATGTTATTCCAAGCACTTAACACATTTCATTATTAGTGCTTAAAGTTGATAGTGTGTAGCTTATCAATGGGGAAGTGTGGGTTTACCCCTTTCATAATGATGAATTAACCACCGAGGACTGGATGTTGTGCCTGTCCTAGTCTTATGTGAGATTATAGGGCATATGAAGCTACAATAGGCCTAGCCAACCCAGGAGTGGAAAGTATAGGGCTGGAATAAAAAACTGGCCTAGGCCACAGGATAGAAACCGTAATAGCTGTAAAAAAAAATTTTCGGTGCATGCAACCAGTGCCGTACCAAGCTAATAATATAAATAAATAATCATTATGTTCTCTTATCTCCCCACTAATACTCCCAACAAACTCTCATTTATTTAATTCATATGTATTATAAACTAGTATGTGAGGGCTGTCCATAGAATTGGTCCTGGTAACTAAATAAAATTCCAGCTAGTAAAAATGACAACCTGAATGCACGAGTTAAATCCATTTTTCACATAATTCAGTTTGATTCAGTTATTGAGACTGATCAAGTGAACAACCCTCACTTATAAGCTTATGATACATATACATTTACATTTGCTTGGTGGTGAGAGTTGTGATTGTGGATAGCTCTGAGGGGCCGACACTTTCAACAGTTAACACATTTAGACTCTTAAGTTTCAACTAGTGATAGGTAGGCCTGGATACAAGATGAACAAGGATGGCTCACTGCTAGAGCATTGGCACACAAAGACAAAGGTCCAGAGTTCAATTCCAATCTCCAGGTTATGAGGGGGAAGGAAGAAGAAGAGAAGGAAATGGACAGAGAGATGGAGGTGGAAGTAGCAGACCTAACCTGGAAGGAGGGAGAAGATGCCTTGAAAAGAATGAGGAAGGGAAAGGCAACAGGAATGGATGAACTCACGGTGGAAATGATAATGGCAGCAGGAGAAATGGGTCTACAGTGGAGATATAGAGTGTAACCAGTCAGCCCTGCAGTCATCTGCTGTTGAGAACTAGCCCCAACGTTGTACACCATTTTTGTACCTAGTCAGCTGATTTGATTACTAGCCTCATCTTCTTCTTACGGTGTCGTCCACGGCAGTCAGTTGTTTCGGTAGAGCATCTCGGGGTTATATATATAATGGTGGGGGTAGAGGGACACAACCGATTAAAAAAAGATATTGTTTAGTGTAGCCTTTGAATTTGAAGTTTTATTTTAATAAATCATTTACATTTTAGTACCAAGGATATTTAATTTAGAAACACGAACTAATTATGACATAGCTAAAGATAATTGTTTAGCCACCTGGGCTACCTCTACTTTCTACCATCTTGAAAGTTACGATAAGTTAATTGAGAGTACCGGTCTTAACTCTTTGCGTGCTAACTGGCCAGTCCCGCGTCTGACACTTTCCTTCCAGATAAGGTCAAAAACAGACGCTACACTAGAGGCACTGATTGGCCAGGAGTCCGCGCCAAAACCTCCCCCTCCCCTGAAAGGCTACACGTGCAAGAACAGGTGCATCTCCCAGCTTCCAGGTTCAGCTATTAATACATTGCACGATGCTTAAAATGAAAAGTAAAAGTAATAAATTTGGATGACTAAAATTCCAACAAAGACTTTAAATAATGAAAAACTATTAGATTATAAGTTTAAAGGCCTGAAAATGAAGTTAATGAATTTAAATTTAAAACATATATTGCTTACACCTTTGGTTATGATTTACATAACTTATAATTACCATAAAACCCCACACTTTCTTATAATTAACCATTTGATAGTAATAAAGATAATTAAATTAGGCCTAGATGAATGGATAAGAACAATGTATTTATCAGTTTAGTACTCTCAGTAGCTCGAGTGTATTAATATGTAAACTAAAGGAAAAACTAATATAATTTTATAAATGAAAAGGTTGAGAGCTAAGGGCCTAAAACCCTGACCACTTTACAAGAGTAATAAGGGCAGTGTGGAGGGAGAATAAAGTGCCAAAGAATTGGACAAAAGGTATTATATTACCAATATTCAAGAAAGGGGATAGGAAGAGGTGTGAAAATTATAAAGGCATATGTGAAAATGTATGAAAAGATTCTGGAAAAGAGAATGAGGAAAAGCATTACGGGAAGATGGAGAGAGGAGCAACATGGGTGCAGAGAGAAGAGGATGACGATAGATTTAATATTTGGAATTAGTCAGTTGATGGAAAAGAGATATGAATTTGGTCAGGATCTGGTAATGGTATTTATGGAAGTAGAAAAAGCCTATGATAGCGTGGATAGAAAGAAAATATGGAAAGCACTGGAGGAGACCGGAGTAGAAATAGGAGTGGCAATGAGACTAAGGAAGATGTATGATAATAATGTGAGCTGTGTAAAGACGGAGAGAGGATAGACAGAGTGGTTCCAATTTAAAAAATGGAGTCACGCAGGGAAGTGCCCTCTCACTCTTACTATTTGCATAGATGATGGAAATGATAGTGAATAGAGTGGCAGAGAAACTGGGTGAGTAGAAAATGAGAGCAAAGGTGTGTCCTGATGATTTAATGGAAGGAAGGATGGGGGTAAAGGAAGAGGAAGTACAAGACCAGTCGCGGGGATGAAATGAAGAGGTGAAAAAGTTTGGAATGAAATTAAATATGTTGAAAAGCGAAGTGTTGGTAATGTCAAGGCAGATAACAAAGCCAAGAAAGGTGATAGAACTGGATGGAGTCAAGTTAAAAGAAGCAAAGAGCATAAAATATCTTGTTAGTGTGATCGAGGCAAAAGGGGGCAGCAGAAAAGATATATTGAGACAAGGGTAGCAGGGAAAGGTTTTCTAAGACCTATTATAGAAAAGAGAAGTGCCTCTAAAGTGTAAGAAAGTGTTGCATAGAACAAACGTCATATCCATAGATACGTGTGCAACGGAAACTTGGGCTTTGGATGAAAGAGAAACAAATAAAATGAAGGCCATGGGAATGAAGTTTTTTAGGAGCATGTTAACTGCCACCAGAAGAGAGGATTAGGAATGAAGATGTTGGGTTTAGTGTTTGGGTACAAGGGGTACATGAGATAGTAGAGGAAGCTAGGATGAGATGAACTGAACACATAATGAGCATGGAAGATGAGAGGATACCAAGAAGATTAATGGATATGAAGTATGTAAGGAAGAGATTGCAAGTGAGACCAAGGAAGAGATGGGAGGAACAGATAGAAGCAAGTGTGCAAGTGAGAGGAGGAGAGTACAGGAGGAAGAATGGTGGAAGGACAGAAGGAGATGAAGGCATTTTACTAAACAGACCCGGCCACAGGCTGAAAACAGTTCATATTAAAGTCCAGGTTCTCCTTTTTTACTTGGTTTAACCTACTTAGTTTAGCTCTCTTATTGCAGATGTACTGGGTCTATAGGATGTATCTTAATGTTTGAGAATGCTGGGCACATACTAAATTATTTTCATTGATTTTTATTTTGAAGGTTGTGATTTTTCTTACACATTAGTAAACAAAAGCTAGCTCAACTGAACAAAAGTGTATATTAACCCTTTGAGTGCCAACGTCACTCAGAGCGATGCGCGAAATATTTGATAAAATTGCCATCGTCGCTCACAGCGATCCCATGTTTTCGATCTTTTAGTTCAGTATTGAGTCAACAGATAGGGTAGATTTTATGTCCACTGCATTATCATATGTTCAAGCTTTTTTTTTTCTTCTTTACACACAGAGTTTCGATATATCGAACACTAAAATTATTTTCTAACTTACCGAGTTTTATCTTTGACCTTATTTGTAAACATGGATACTAAGAGAAAAGCTGTGATTTAATACACAGAATACTTTCAATATTTATTGACAGCGCAAGCGAGACTGATCATTTTGTTAGTGATTTAAGAAAGCATTGATTTTTAATTCGTAAATAATGAAACTGAACAGGAATTATATTCTAGTGAAATTGAAAGATCGGAACAAGTAGGAGTGACAGCTGACATTGATAAGGCGAGTGTGAATACGAGTGATTCCTATTGGGATGAAATAAATCTTGAAGATCAGGATAATCCACACCAACCTCTTCATATTTATGCAGAAGTACCAGGTTTGAAGTCCCCCCCTCTCCTTCTGATTCCAAGCCAATTATTTATTTTAGACTTTATTTTACTATAACCCTGCCATAGTTGGTGGTCACTAAAACAGCTGTTATGCATAACCCAATTTTAGCATACAATCAAAAGTTGGTTTAATTTTTGTAAACTTTGTTATTTACCCGGTTTTTTATGTTCTTTTCAGTGATTTATTCTATTTCAAGCTATTTACATTCTCCAAGCTTAAAAATTAATGTTAAATAATACATTATATTTGAAAGAAGGTACAGGAAAGGTGGATAGAAACATATAAAAGGGGGACAAACACAATATGGCCTTTACAATGAAAAGAAGAACACAGTTCACACTTTACACTGCTGCCAATGGACAAAGAGGTAATGGATGTCTCTTAAAGAAAATTGATCGTCACCGCCCAATCCCCCGACCTAGGTTTCATTCTATCGGAACTCATCAGGGAGGAGTGTGAAACGCGCAACGCAACTTCCTAAAAGAGAAAACCAAAAAACA
>CABFOV010002339.1:0-30044 GCA_902141375.1 Timema poppense | reverse complement strand
ATAGAATGAAACCTAGGTCGGGGGATTGGGCGGTGACGATCAATTTTCTTTAAGAGACATCCATTACCTCTTTGTCCATTGGCAGCAGTGTAAAGTGTGAACTGTGTTCTTCTTTTCATTGTAAAGGCCATATTGTGTTTGTCCCCCTTTTATATGTTTCTATCCACCTTTCCTGTACCTTCTTCCAAATATAATACAATTGCCTCATAAAGCGAAAAGAGGTTTTCCTTATAGTGTTAAATAATACAGTAATTTTTTTTAATATCTTGACTAGGGATTTTTTTTTAATATATCTAAAAATTAAAACAATATATGTATAATTATATAGTCGGATTGGCAAGCATGTTAGCTAGTTTATGTAAAAATTTGAGTGCAAGATGTTCAAAGACTAATAAGCTATTAAAATTTAAACAAAGTGATGTATTTTTCAGAAAATAGCTTGGCACTATTAGCACATTTTATTGTGATTTCTCTTGGCACTCGAAGGGCTAAGGGGTGATTAGTGTTTTATGAATGTGTACTTATTCTAGATTCATGACACTGTTAGGAGAAGGGCCTCCAATATGTTAACAAGGGACATCATAGTGAGCTACATCATCTCTTATGTGGGCTGCTAGTAGAACCTATACTTCATTTAGTGTACCTAGTCTTGCTCCTTGGTGTGCCTGTGTCCAGTAAGATTGACTCCTGCTGAGTTGGCTTCTGGCCGAAACTATACATGATGATGCACTTTGTTGATCAATGGGACTAGAAGACGGCCGCTCTAGAGGGTTTAATCATTTATCCAGTATTTAGTGGTCATATAATAAGGTTAGGGGGCAGGTTTGTATCATGTTGGAACCTTTTTAAATTTAAATAAGCCAACTTATATGGATTCGATAGTATTCCTAAAAAATTCCTCTAATGTCCTCTTATAGTTATTATTTATTGGTGGTTGACCCTACAAAATATGTTACACCCTCTCTACGTCTCTTAATACTACCCCGACCAGCAAAAGGTAATAAAAGGGAAAGGATGTAATTTAACATACAAGATAAATGGAAATTATAGAAATATATATATTCAACAATGAGCAGTTTATTCAATTAAATGACAAGAGCGCAGTTAACAGTACATGGTCTCATTATATCATAATGAGTACAGTTGGAAATTATGCTTGATGCCAATAACTTTATATCAATAAAGTTGCGCAAGTGTTTTAACAAAAGAAAACATGAAATCCATCATAATATTGATGGTCCAGCCTATAAGAGACAATACCACAGCGAATAGATATTTAAAATAGATACAATGTTAGAAGGGCCTAATGGGCACCTTGATATGGTTTCAAAGGTTTCGTAATTCGCAGAAAACGATATCATAAATACAAAGTAATTTAAATTTAACGACAACACAACAGTGTTTAGAAAACGTGAGGGTTTGACTCTCAGACCTAAGCCAAACTCCCACGGGACTATCAGATCTGACAGAGAATAGGGACAAACTGTTCCCTCAAATAACAAAACATTAGCTGTTCAAACAGAACATACGTTACAAAAGATTAAAGTTATCCTAATTCAAATTCCAAAAAAGTTACGTCACGTTACGTTAATTCAAACAAAAATATTAAATATGAAAAGTTACTTCAAAAAAAGGGAAGACTCTTCAAATTCCAAACAATTTAATATTAACATGTCAACTTCTAATCAGCACATAACTGAGGATATTTACGAGAGTAAATATATAAGCCCAAGTCCAGCGCCTGAGCGGCGACATCTTAAAGATAGAGAGTTCATAACTCCAATCGTCTAAGCGACGATTTTGATACATTTTACAAGTATTTCTCCAGCCATTGTCCAGGTCCATGACAATGGTCTGTCGTCGAACGTTGATCGTAGGATAGTCAATCATGGCAAGCTTGCACAGCCATTATATAGAGATTTCATTGTTCTGGAAGCAAGGTGGGGGGATACATAACACACGCATGGTGACGTCAACGATGCCTGCAAAAAGTCACGTAGATCCTTGTAGATAGTTCTCAATCCATCGGAAAATTAGCAACATTCCAATCACCCGATGTTTTGAAGGAGGTTCCTCTAGTATCCGCCAGAGGTCGGAAACATAGTTGTCTTCTAGTCGATGTTGATAGTTCTTGGCTCATTCAGAGTGCCGGGACGCGTTGTTGATACACCGGCCTTTCCTGCCCCAGTCGCCGGTCTTGGATTCCCGTGCGTCGTTCAGCCTAGCAGGATTCTATTGAAAGCAGATTCATATTGTAAGTACTTGAACAGATTATTACATTGATTTGGATTGAGTAGTGAAACATATTGTCCAGCATTGTTATATTATGTCTTCTTAGCCTACAAGAACTACAACAGCAAACAATACTATTGTAGGGATCCTAAATTTAATTGAATTTATTGGGGCGGGTAGTATGAATTGATGCGATACATCCATTTACGTCCGTATTGGGCGTGGTCCAATTGGAACATTATACATCGTAATGTTACAAATATACTTTTTATTTTAAGTCTTAATTACTATTTAGAATAAATTTGATCTAACACACTTGTTCAGTTAAGTTAACCACTTAGGTAAAGCACTTCTCTTAAATGGGATAATGCATTGTTTTCACAATTTGAAGTTTTACCAGAGGTTCCAGATTGCATTTCAATATTTTTTTACATCACTATTTCCAGCCCATGGCCTGGGTCAGTTTTTTTATTCAAGCCATTAATTTACCACTACTGGCTTGCTAGGCCTGTCGTAGCTTAATATGCCTTATAATCTAACTTGACTAGAACAGGCACAACATCGAGTCCTCAGCCGTTAATTCGTCACTGTGAAAGGGTAAATCCATATGTTCATCAATGATAAATTTTCGGCCATACCGGGAATTGAACCTAGGACCCTTAGACCCTTAGCTCAGTAGACAAGCATACTACCAATTGAGCTAAGGTATTGGCTTGCATCACAATGTGTCAATTTTAATTGCCTACATTTGTGTAAGTGAAATGATTGCTCCAGTGCTGAGTCATTCTCGTATAATAAATCATTTGTTTTTTCTGTTGAAGGAGCCAACAGCGATGGAGTTGAGTTGTTACAGAACTACCTGGATATTACTGGAGATGTTCAGAGCGTCAGTTTGCTGGGAATGCGGGTATTCCCGGGGAATCTGGTGCAAAGCCAACTCATACAAGAGTGGATCTCAAAGTACGCTCTCATCTTTCACACTTGGCAAACATTACATATAACTAGTAATGGACCCTTGAATCCTTATGGAGATATGAGAATTTGATAACATTTCTGATTCAAAACTTTTTTAATACTGTTTATTGGTGGTTAGAACCAATAATAATTATAGGATGAACTTAAGGGGAATTGTGCACTTAATAAATTGGTCAGAGGCCAATTGACTTCCAAATAAGTAAATATGATAAAATGATGACCTCCAAAATAAAAGTTCCCCTTCCAAAACTCTGAAATATATCTACTCTGCTCTCAAGAACTCACTTGGTAGTAAGTCTTCCAGGGCTAAGACCACTGTTACTTGTCTGCTCAAAAACTGCCACGTGAAAAAAAAAGTACTTTTAACACACTAGATAAGCAAAAAAATATTATTTTTTGTGAGGTAAAAAACGCCAGTTACAAAATAGAGTGGGAAAAGAGAAATAAATGAATAATTCAGACAAAGACAGCACAATTAACATTCACCCTCGACTCTTTTGAGTCAGAGCCATAAGTTGTTCTTGAAATACCTAAACAAACAGATGGGTGTACGATACATGTTTATATCCAAGCTGTGGACACTTGTGTGTTTTTTCACTTATTATGATATCGCTTAACATAAAGATAAATAATAAATTTTAATATATCTATTAAAGTTATTTTCATTTCAAATTGAAAACTTTTTTTTGGTATGAGAATCACTTTTATTTTTTAAATGTTTACACAATTTTAACATGTTGATTTTCTCTTTACATAATACAGTCTCAAATCAATATTTATTCAGTTCATGCTTTACCCAACTTTATACTCATTAGTTCTCTGGGAATTTTGCTTAAGTTTGAGTTAAATTAAAATAACTTTGGCCAGTGAATCCTTAATTTTAATGTTGCAGCTGCTTTTGAATGAAGTTATTGTTCCAGTTACCGAACTCTGTTGAACGTATGGCGACTGTGGAAGCAGCGCGCGCAGTTTGACATTGCTATGTCAGCATATAGTCCTAGTGAGAAACCAGCCCAACAGGTGTTTGTGTCATGCAACTTCTGTGGAAAAAGTGTCTCGGCACAAATGAATGGAATGAATCGAAACAGAACTGCTCTAGCTCGTCTTGGCGGTACCTCACAGAAATTGAAGGTATATTATTAAAAGTAAAACTTTTCATATGATTAAGTTATAGTATATAAGTGATAAGTTATTTTTTTAGGGGTGTGGGAATACTCAAAGTTGAATCTTAGTAACTGGTAGAACCCACTTTGAAGATTTTTTACTAAACTCTTAAAATTTGAATACTTGAATATTTTTTTCTTCTTGAAACTTCTGAGTTTAATTAATTTGATTCTGTTTGAATATATTATTTCATTACAGATAGTTACTCAATATTTACTTTTGTCTAATTGAACAAAAGTTGTAGGCTACAAATATATTAAATATATTTAAAAATTCAAATTTATGTGATATATATATTTTATTTTTTTTCACTTATGATTTATAATTGGATCTTTTACAGAAAATAAATTTGAAATATTTCTAGTGGAATCCCCTAATCCTTCTACTAATGTAACAAACTAAATAGTTAATTCTAAAAGACAATAGGAAATTGAATTTAAGTTTGCTTTGTTATTAGCATATTACCGGTACATATTTGTTTTAATTTTTATGTTGCCATGCACAGATGTCATCCTGCCCTCAGTGCCGTAAGCCACTGCCACGTTGTGCCATCTGCCTTGTATATATGGGTACCCCTTCAGGTCCAGTATATGCCAATGAACAACATTAACGGACGGTCAGGCTCCTCCACAGCCAAACTGGCAGAGTTTGGCACTTGGTTCACTTGGTGTCAATCTTGTCGCCACGGTGGCCATGCAGCGCACATGACTCATTGGTTCAGGTATGTTTGTATTCGCCACTACAGTTTGTCCATATAATCATCTGGAAATTTCCTCCCATCACACATATTAAGGTAACTGTATTGCTATGCTAAATGCCACAGTATATAACATTTCATTTTTTCTAGGGAGCATTTAGAGTGTCCGGTGACAGCTTGTACATGTCGATGTATTTCCCTGGATGCTGCCTGCAAAGTAACACCTGTGTTATCAAGTAAAACATGAACTAAGGACCACATTTCTCAACTATATTGGTGCAGTCTAACAGTTTCAGCAGTCTACTCTCACAGAGCTTTTGAGCTTGTTCTTTCTCTCAACTTGCAACTATTTGTACTATAAAATTGTATATATGAAAGAGTGCTAACACACTCACTTTAGTGGCCAACCTGTATATGACCATAATGGCTTAGCGAAGAAGTGAGGTTGGCATGGAATCAATGTGTATTTTTTAATTATTGTTTTTGTAGGAATCATATTGTGGATTTGTTGTGTTGGTTAATTTAATAAAACAGTATATATTTAAATTACTATTTATTATAGTGATTTGCTTTTGGTATTTCACTTAATACACGCCACATATCTTGGATAGTGGGAGAGTGGCCGTCAACAGATTATTATAAATTCACAATATCATTTTCTTACCTCTGTCATAAAGGACAAAGCTATAAGTAATGTAATTTAACTATTATTAATTATTACACCAGATATTTAGTTATAACATTTAGACCCTTGACAATTACCCGAGCGACTAATGCGAGGTGCCTTCAAACACTTTATAAAACATAATTCTTAAGAGTAGACTCAAGAGCATCCCTGACTCAAACATGTTAAAAACAAGAGTTACGAGTCCTACTTCATCCAACTAACCAGAAAGTTTGGAATTATCCAAGAAAACACGCCCATATGACCTCATGATCAAACATGGACCAAATAACTGTCCTCTACCTCTAGTTTTACCTTGAGTGGTCAAAACAAGGGAAGCACACAACTCCATCTAAAAGCTTTTATGGCGCTATTGTGTTGGGGCGGTGACTCACACTACTGCTTCTTTTCCTGGCCACCAGGTTACTGATCCCATTACTGCCTACAGGATTTCTTAACAAACATCTTATTTTTGCATAATTGTTGGTAAATAGTTGCAGCAAGAGGTTACGGTAAAGAACAAATGTAATATGTCTTGCATAGTGATAACAGAAACATAGTTCATACTTTACACATTCATCTAGTTTTCCCTGTCACACCTATCTTCATCCTTATAAGAAAAAAAAATCTATATATCACTGTTTCATTATGTAAATAATCAAATATGATGAATTAAAAATTTATATTTAATGTTTTAAGTTTGTTATTCATATTCTTGATACTGATTGTGTGTAAGGTTTAATAAGTGCTTTATTTGGTTTTTAAAATATCGTGACATTTTATCTAATGTTCAGTATGGTTTTCACTGTTACCTATTTATAGTTGGTCATCTTTAGCATCTTGTTAATAAAGTGTGTTGTTCCTTTCTCCATAAACAGCATACTCTGGCTGTTTCCTTTTGATTAGGAGACCTTCTGACAGAGAATATTGGAACTTCTTTTTAGTTAGGGCTTTTGCAGGTATACTTCATTCACGGGAGGAGTTTACCTCTGAAAGGTCTTTTTTCTTACCGATATCCTACTATATAATAGATTTCTGGTAGGGAAAAAAGTCCTTTTCCAGGTAAACTCCTACCGTGAACGAACAATACCTCCTTGTTTATAAATCTAATTTTATGCCAGATACACACTTCCGGGTAAGGAAGAGTAACACCTTGGGTGGTATGCAAGAACTTTAGTGAATTCTTAGTGGACTGATAGTGTAGTCCCGAGCAAACTGTCGCTCCACCTTTTAACCTATAATGACACAAACAAACCCACGCTAGTGTCCACTTAGCATCCACTTAGTCAAGTTCTTGTATACAGCTCCTTATCTGGCGATTTTAAACAGGAGAAGGGGGTACTTCAAGGCTATATTTTAGGTAGGAGTGCTAGAAACTTTGACTTGTCTTCCAAACAAATATCAGCTTTGGCTTTGTTTCAAAAATATTCTGGCTTCGACACTTACAAATCTTCGCCAATATCGATATCCTACTATATAATAGATTTCTGGTAGGGAAAAAAGTCCTTTTCCAGGTAAACTCCTACCGTGAACGAACAATACCTCCTTGTTTATAAATCTAATTTTATGCCAGATACACACTTCCGGGTAAGGAAGAGTAACACCTTGGGTGGTATGCAAGAACTTTAGTGAATTCTTAGTGGACTGATAGTGTAGTCCCGAGCAAACTGTCGCTCCACCTTTTAACCTATAATGACACAAACAAACCCACGCTAGTGTCCACTTAGCATCCACTTAGTCAAGTTCTTGTATACAGCTCCTTATCTGGCGATTTTAAACAGGAGAAGGGGGTACTTCAAGGCTATATTTTAGGTAGGAGTGCTAGAAACTTTGACTTGTCTTCCAAACAAATATCAGCTTTGGCTTTGTTTCAAAAATATTCTGGCTTCGACACTTACAAATCTTCGCCAATAGCCGTCAATTATTGCACGATTACTACATTATTTACTGTAGTTTTACTATGGGGCTAAACAGATAATTCAACTGTACCTCTATTGAATAAAATTGAGGAACATTGAAAGACAAACAATATTTTATTACAAAATCAAGCATGTTAATAATAATACCCCAAACGTATCAATTTAAATAGCCTGTTCATTGTAAAATGAAAATAAAAAACAGGGATAGGGTTACAAAAACATTGTTTATAGACCCTTGACAAAACATATTCCAATTAAGTTAACTACATCCATTATGGTTTCCATCCTGTAGCCTACATCAGTTTTCTAATCAAGCCATATATTCTCCACTACTGGCTTGATAGGCCTGTTGTAGCTTCATATGCCCTATAATACAACTTGAGACTAGGACAGGCACAACATTCAGTTCCCGGCTGTCAATTTATCATTGTGAAAGGTTAAACCCACATTTTCATCAATGATACATTTTTGGCCATGCCAGGAATCGAGCCCAGGACCATTATCTCAGTAGGCAGGCAGCTACCGACTGAGATAAGTTGTCGGATTTCCATTAAGTGATATCTCTTACATTTATGACAGTGAACAAAAAAAAATGTAATACCAAAGCGAACTTTGAAAATACACTTGCTGGAATTTAAAGGCAAATATAAATTTTTATGGATATTTACCACCATGATGGAATTTCAGACAGGACACTCATCACGGCCAGGGGTATTTAGACAAACCCTGGTCCTTCGGTGTGCAGTACATGGTAAATAAATTATCATAGCAGCTTCTAGCATCGGATATTAAAACTCTTCACAACTTACGGTGATAAGACTGGATGTTTTGTGTATTGGTTATCGCTCTTATCCGGTCCAAACAATGTTTGCCTACTACCATGTACTGCTTGGGTTACATCCCGCCCCTCATGAGTGTTTGAATAAAGTTGTTTTACCCATATCATCAATAGTTTGGACCTAGGGGCTTTAATTTGATTTAAAATGAACGTGGATTCCACCACACATTAAAGATCTGAAATGTAGGTATTTTGTACATCTGACTTTCAAATCTTTAATGTTTGGAATCCTCGACTGTGATCACCCTTGGGCTGCTGTTAGGGAAACCTTGATAAAGTCAAAGTTGGATTGTGGTAGTTTTGTTTATGGTTCTGCAAGACCCTTGGTCCCTTACCCTTTTTGTGCTGTGAGTTGTCATTGGCTCTGCCTTCTATTATTAAAAGTGCCACAAGGGGATTTGATTCTTTTTCCAGATTTACTCTAGTTATGGCATTAATCTATAAATAAGGTGGGAGTGTAATGTTTCACTAGAACGAGAACATTCCCCTCTGTTATAGAATAGTATATGCAAATAAAAATAATAGAACAATCTGAAATATTATTTCATAAATAGGGGTTTGGCGATGTTTCTTTTATAACCCTATAGAAATAATAAAAAGCTGGGGTACTTTTCCCACACGAATCTATTATAGATGTGTAATCGAAAGAGTTAATTTACTAGCTTGTGTTCATCATGCAGACATCCAACATGCTACTGGTGCTTAATGTACCAGTCCAGTCATCAGTAATTCTTTATGTATGTTAACATTTAACTTCTTTTAAACACATAAATTTCAAAGTACTGTTTGTTCTGATTGTTTTACATCCTCTTCTTTGTGTTTTAGAAGTTGTGAATAGACTGGCCGGGTAGTAAGACGAGTAACACACTTGTCACAGGCTTTGGTATTTTCAGTCAGTATTAGAGTGTTTACTAGTTCTTTTTGTGTTTGGATTGCAAGTTTCTTGGAGAGACTGATGAGAGTTCCGGAGCCAGCTAGTCGGTTGTGCGGCTGGAGTTTAAATACTGGTTTGTTTGGATTGCAAGTTTCTTGGAGAGACTGATGAGAGTTCCGGAGCCAGCTAGTCGGTTATGCGGCTGGAGTTTAAATACTGGTGAGGGGTTGGGTGAGCTGACGGATGTCTTAGTCTGTTCTTTTCTTTCTTGGTAAGGCGGGAGATGGTATACCAGCTTAAGTGTGAGTCGGCGGAGGTTGAATGTTTCCACACGTAGGGAGGAATCTCCTCTTAGCAGTACGAGCACTGAGAGATGCTCTACGACCTTTGTTGGTGGGGAAGAAGGTCTGCTTGGTGACATAAAAAATGGTGGCGGATGGGTAGGAAGGGTGCTATCGAAGGCAAGGTGTCAAATCCTTGGGTGAAGAACTTGGCTTGCAATTTTGGATCCTACATGCAGTGAATGTGTGTCCTCCTAGGGTCAGAGTTTGGGAGTCTTTGTATGAAGCACTATCATACAGGGGTAGAGGGGAGAATGAGGTTTCTTTTGATAGTGTGTGGGGGCTGTATCACGTTTCGTAGGGCTGGTGGTGACAGGGTCTGGGGAGCGATGAGAGAAAACGGGACTCCAGAAACTCTTTAATAAAGTATACTGTGCCGTGCCGTTCTTGTCCACCTTTGCCATGGCAATATGAGGACGGAGTGGATAGACTCTTAGAGAGGGGAGTAGGGGTGAGGGTGTTGCTGGGGAGAGGGAAAGAGAGTTTGGCAGATCGGATGTTTCGTGAGCGCAGTTGAGGGAAGGGGGTAGAGTGTGTAATTTACACAAATAAAACATCGTAAGTTTACTGTTCCAAAGAATTGGGGTTTTGGAAACAGGTGACTCGTGTTACAAAAATATTCCTTGTCTATACTGTACAACATTCTTATTTTAATTGCAAGTCATTTTAAATATGTTAGTCTATCTTAATTCGTAATCTAATTACATATGGTCATACATATTTTTACCCTAAGACATTTATTTTACATAAAGTTTAATGCTATATAAATGTGGAAGATTAATATCCTTAATTAGGTGACGTAGTGGTCTAGAGGTAAGGTGTTGGACTTTTATGCTGAGGGTCCAGGGTTCAATCCTCAGTCCCGGCACATAATTATCTGATTGCCAAACCCTTCCTTCCCCTCTGACATGACGTTTATCAATCACAACTTGTGAATATGGGGAATGCCAGGCCTCCACCGTGATTCAGATTCCACGTTAAACTGTAGGTCCTCTATTTAATCTCACAATCACCCTACCATTACACATTAGCATAAGTGTGTATAAGCTGAACGGGTAGTAATACGCTCTGCTGCTGCTAATAATAATATCTTGAATTAAAGTGTATTTATAATTGAGTTTGTTTTTAGTCCATTGTTCCACATTCTAGCGGAGGGGTAAGGAACTTCCCCAGTGGCTCACTCGCTTTTGGGGTTTTGTGGAGGGTTGGAGATTTTGTTGGTTCTTCCACCTGTGTACATATCTCACCACTAGTATTAATTCTGGGCTGACCTTGGTTCTTGCGATGATCATCTCGAGGCTGTCTGTCTTGTTATGTAACAATTCCCCCCTGCTAACCTTTACAATCGCATTACACTTCACTAAACACTTGTTGTCACTTTGGTGTTGCAATTACCGTCCGCACTTTGTCTTCTGCAGTGGGAGGTTGTCTCAGCTGAAGCTGGTCCCGGTAGGCTTTGACCTCAGCCGCTTGTGGGTTGGAGTCTTCTCGCAGCTTGTACAGGTTTTGTTCGCACTGACTTTGTATGGTGTAGGGCCCAGACTATTTCAGACAGAACAAGGCGTGGATTCCTAAGATGGCGTTGAACAGTGGAGGATTCCTTATCAGAACGATGGCTCCTACCGTTAATGAGTCCTTTGTCTAAGTACTGATTATGGTACTTTTTTTTTATCACCTTTTCTGCTTGTTGTGCGGCGATCTTGTGGATTCGTTGTCTCTTTTGCTCGCCCGTCTGTAGGGGAGGTGTCGTGTTGGCTTCTTCAAAATTCCAGTCTCCCGGTTATCGGAGTAAGCTTCCGAGAAGTATAGTTCTCTTGGGGCGAACCCTGTGTCCTCATTTATTCTGTTTCGGAGCAGGAAAAGGATCTTGCGAGACGCTCTAGCCCATTGCCGATAGACCTTTCCTTGGAAGCACGTATTGATTCCCACCTTCAATTCTTGATTTCTGTGCTCTACTGGATTTTCCCTGGGTGGTACGCGGCTGTGGTCCATCGTGTGATTCTCCAGTCTTTGCAGAGCTATTTTCATCCAGAAGAGCGGAATTGTGGGCTGTTGTGCGTAAAAATTGCTGCCGGGTATCCCCACCTAGGGATGTTTTTTGTTTCAATACTCGTTTAATTTGAGGGGTGTTGAACTTGGAGAGGGGGAATGCCTCTGTTCTACAAGAGAAAATGTCCGTAATGAAGATACATCTATTCTCTTTGGTTGACCCAAGAGGTCTAAGGCGTCTTCGTTCTTCCTGATGTTTTCATGATGGTGCAAATGTGGCAAGCTTTGACATATTTTCTTACGTCCTTGGTTACTTCTTTCGAGGAGTACTGTTTTTGGAGATTTTGCAGGGTGTTTTTCTCTTCTGGATAGGCCGCGTCTGAGTGACCGTGTAAATGGTGGAGAATTTCCCTTCTGGTTTCGTGTGGGGTTGTTATCGTCCATGTTTGATCCGGGTACGTTCTGTACAGAAGCGTGTCGTCTGGGTGGGAGAATCTCGTGGCGTAGAGTTCTTCTTGCTTGGATCGTCGTTCGACTGGAATCTTTCTGCATTATTCTATCCTTCTCAGTTGGTCCTGGATGCTGGGGTTTGTACGCTGAGTGGTGTTGACCGTCTCTGATAATGAAGGGGTACAGGGTAGGCGAAGGAGGTGGAGTGGCTTTGGAGAGGGAGGGGGGAGTAAAGCGACTGAAGGAAACGAATGGGCTTGGGTGGGGCGGGGAGGGGGGGTCATCCGGTTCCATTCCCTTTGTCTTCTTGCGTGATTTCTTCTGGGTTACTTGAGGGCGTCTCGAAGAGTTTTCCGTCCCTGGCCTCTGTTGGAGTGTGAAACTATATTCTTGTAATAGTAAACGGTTGATCTAGGTATATCTGATATCGTTTGATTGCCCAGATTATGTTTGTTGGGGTATCGGTGCTCTGTGGGTGATAGTTTTGCGCTACCATATAAGATTATCTTTCAGCTTCCTTCTACTTCTTGATACAATACTACGTCTAATCCGGTACCACTGGCGTCTGTTTGAAGATAGAATGGTAGCTTCGGATCGATTCGGTTTCAGGGCCTGGATGTTTTTGAACGCTTCCTTTGTTCTTTCAAAGACTGTTTGTTCTGGGATGTTCCATTTCCACTTCTGGGATGCCCCTAATCAGGTGGTGAGGAGGTCGGTGATCTCTGCCATTTTAGTGGCAAATTCCCGCAGCCATTTGCACGTCCCAAGGAATGGTTGGAGCTGCCGTCGTGTTTTTGGGGTGGGGTAGTCTTGGATTACCTTTAGCTGTTCTGGGTTTTGATGGTTCCCGTCCGGTGAGATGACGTGTTTAAGTAATTTAGTGTGGTTTTGCCGAACTCGCATTTCTTCGTGTATCCCGTGAGTCTGTAGATTTCCAGCCGTTCCAATACTTTTTTTTAGATGTTCAATGTGACCTTCGTAAGAGTCCGAAAATAAGATAAAGTTGTCCATGTAAGCGAAACAAAATGTCCGTTGATATCCTGCCAAGACCTGTTTGCTCATCATTTTTTGGGACGTGCCAGGGGCTCCCTTGAGTCCGAAGTTTCTTCCATGGGCGTGTTGATTGCGATGAGGTGTCGGCAAGCAGGGTCTAGTGGGACCTGCCAGTACCCGTATTTGAGGTTTGAGGTACTGAATACTTTGACATGGCCTATTTCTTGGAGCAACTGCGGGATGTGAATTTTTGGGCAATTTTCTTATTCCGTAGCCGCGTTTAGTAGTCGATAGTCGATGCAAAACATAGGTTTTTCTTCATTTTTTCTTCGCACGATTACAATTGGTGCCTGGTAGTTCGATATGCTGGATTCTATGATATTATCTTTGAGCATGTCTTCGATTTGGTCTTGAATGGTTTGTTTCTTTTGAAGAAAGTACCGATAGATGAGTCCTCTGATAGGCTGGTCGTGTCTCTAATGGATTTGATGCTGCGTGCAGTTTGTCTGATTTAGAGGGTTATAAATGTCGAATGCCTTCTGAGGTTGCTCAAGGACTTAGAAGCGCTGTGTTTGTAGGAAGGAAAGTTGTGTTGTACTTCGGCAGAGTTGAAGTTTTTGACTTTCTCCTTACCCTTTGCGACTCGGTATGTTTGTTCTCTTTGGTCCTTTCCGGACAGTATGAATGTGAGTTGTTAATCCACTATTGCCTTCTGGTTGGTGAGCCACGTGTGTCCGAGAATGATTTCTTCAGCGAGCTCATCGGCGGATAGGCACGTAAGGTTCATTTTCGTATGTCCTATTTCTATAGGCAGTTGACCTTTCGTTCCGCTGGCTTTTAGTTCCGTCCCTTTATTAGCCAGTAGTACAAAGGCGGGAGCATGGGCCATCCTGTTCCGCGTGTGAGAATCGAGTGTTGACGTCCTAACGAAGCTCTGGGGTGCTCCGAAGTCCAAGATGGCTGTAAGATCCACCGAGGGCGTGTGAATTGGGATTCGAGGCAAGTTTGCTGAGGTCCACTGCTGAGTATGGCCTATGAGGCTGGGGGTGAAGTTGGCCGCTTTTTCATCCCCGAGTTCGATTTCCCGTAGTTGGCTGGCAGGTTTTCGCGTCGTGGGGTCGATCCGTGGTTCTTCTTGCGGGGAGTACCGGGTATTCTCAGTGGAAGCGCTGGGTGGATTAGAAGTGATATTGAGGTGGGGGTCTGGGATTTCTAAGAGGTATGGGAGAAAGGGGGAGGTGGTGTATATCTCTTTGTACTGCTTGAGCCCTTTGTAGCAACTGGTCTACTGACGTGTGTGAGACGGTGGTGATAAATAGATGGATGTTGGGATGGAACAGCTCATTTATGAGGGGGAGTATTTGATTGTTAGGGGCAGTGGGGAATAATCGTGTATATAGGCTCTTCTTCTGCCGTCTGTGCTCCTCCGTAGAGTTTTGCATGGAGCTTGACCCTTACTGGGGGAGAGTCATATCGTTCTTGGAGTCTTTTTTAAATGTCGTCCCATGGGTTCGAGTATCTCTAATAGTATGTCCACCATTGCGTGGCGCCTTGGCTCAATTTTTCTGTCACGAACGTTATCCACAGTGTTCTAGGTGCGTTGCTGTCTTGGAGGATCGTTTCACATTTTTGGAGGAATGCGGTTGGATCTTCAGGATCTAGGTTTGAGAATCCTGGAAGGAAGGTCTTGGAGGCGTAGTGTGGGTGGTTGGGTTGTCTTCCGGCGGAGTTCTTTGAGTTCGGTGTGATTGGTGATGGCTTTTTGGTTACAAAATTGGCATAAGAACTGAAGGCCGGTGATAATTCTATATTTTTCTTCCCATTTTTAAGCAGAGGAAATGATACCAGCCTTTGCATTTATCGCAGTAGATTGTTCTTTCTCCCTTTACAGAGCAGGTGGGGTTTCCGCCTTGATGTTGGTTGCGTCAGGGAATTTTTCTGGTTGTTGTAGAGCCACCGAGTTTATCCAAGCGTGCGTGCGTGCCACCTTTTATTGTCGGCTTTGGTTTTTTCTTTTGGTATCAGAGTGTTTTCTAGTTCTTTTTGTGGTGAGATTGTAAGTGTCTTGGAAAGGCTGATGAGGGTCCCGGAACTGGCTGTTGGTTGTGCGGCTGGAGGTTAAATGCTGGTGGGTGCTTAAGCGAGTTGATGGATGTCTTAGGCTGTTCTCGTCTTTCTCTGTAAGGCGGGAGATGGTATACCAGCTCAAGTGTGAGTCAGTGGAGGACTTGTGTTTCCACACGTCGAGTGGGATCTGTTCTCTGCAGACGAGCACTGGCAAGTGCTGCACGATCGTCGTTTGTGGGGAAGAATGTCTGCTTGGTGGAATAAAAAATTGTAGTGGACAGGTAGGAGGGGTCGTGTTTCCACACGTCGAGTGGGATCTGTTCTCGGCAGACGAGCACTGGCAAGTGCTGCACGATCGTCGTTTGTGGGGAAGGATGTCTGCTTGGTGGAATAAAAAATTGTAGTGGACAGGTAGGAGGGGTGCAGTCTGAAGCAAGGTGTCAAATCCTTGGGTGAGAGGAACTTGGCTTGCAATTTTTGTTCCTTCAGGCAACGAATATGTGTCCTAATAGGATCAGAGGTTGGGAGTATTTGTAGGAAGCACTCTCGTATGGGGGTGAGATGGAAGGGAGAGGTTTCAGTTGATAGTGTATAGGGATTCTATCACGTTTTGTGGGGTCGGCGGTGACACGGTCCGGGGAGTGATGGGAGAAAATGGGACTCCAAAGAGTCTTGAATGAAGTATACTGTGCCGCGTGGTCTTTCCGTTCTTGTCCACCTTTGCTACGGCGGTATGCGGGAGGAGTGGGTGGACTCATATTGAGGGGAGTAGGGGTGAGGATGTTTCTGGTGAGGGGGGAAGAGTGTTAGGAAGTCCGTATGTTTCGTGAGCGCAATTGAGGGAAGAGGGTAGAGAGAGTAGTTTACACATACAAAACACCGTAAGTTTACTGATCCGAAGATTTCGCTTTGCAGACAGGTCATATAAAAATATTCTTTATCTCTAATGTACAACTTTCTTATTCTAAGTGCAAGTAATTTTAAATAAGTTAGTCTATCTTAATTCTTAATCTAAATACATATTGTCATACATTATTTTTACCCTTAGATATTTATTTTACATGAAGTTTGATGCTATAATTACCTCTATAATTTTTAGAAGATTAATATTCTTAGCTAAAGTATCATTTTTCTTGAGTTCGTTTTTAATCCATTCGCACAACATACTTAACATCAACTGTTTCCATCTTGTGGTCGAGTAAGTTTAATAAAATGCATCCATCTTCCTCTATCCTTAAACACACTCAAACTGTTAAAATAGTTTTTTTTTAAAAGTTTGCGTGGAACGCTCCTTTAAACTGTATCACCATTTAAATCATAGATTTCCAATACGTTCTACAATACATTTTTTGACAGCTAGTCTATTTACACAAAAATAAGCAAACTACTTTGTTACAAACAGATGGAAAATTCTCCTGGTCACTTTTTCACTTCTTCTTTAGTGTCGATTAAGTAATCAAAGCCACGTTTTTAAAAATTTAAATAGTTGGACAGTGTTGTAAAAAAATGTCAAATGAGTTTCTCCTCTCTTCTCTTTCAAATATGTTTATCTCCCCAAGGCACGGGCATAGGAATAATTTAACTTTTGATTGGAGGGGGGTATGGGGGCGGTTTTAAAATATTATGAGATGTTGTTAGGACTTTTTATTTAAACTCAAATAAATAAGCAGATTGTTATTTTATACAGTAGTGGTGAAACTTTTTCTGTGTGAGCTAGCAAAAGGGTGTGTGAGGACAATTATCATGAAGCCCCTACTAAGGAAGACCGAGGTGGGAGTAGTCCTAATCTTCTCGTGGAACACTGAGTTTAATGCTAAATTCAGAAAGTCAAGATGCCTGTGCTTACTGGGAATAGTCTTGGTGGTGGAAAATGGTGAGCGCAATATTCAAATTTCAGTTAAATTGCTTCACATGATTCGGTAATAGGTTAAAAGAGCTTGTAGTCACGTGCCTATTTCGCCACGAAAAACATGTTCTGAAACGTCTTAAACCTAATGCACCGCTTCTTATCACTTACAATGACCCTGAGGGCCCATACGCACCTAGAAAAAGCATCCTTCACGACTAAGTTCGAGGTATTTCCTTGAAAGGAGCAGGTGAAAGGCCCAACAATATCTACAAAAACCTTTTCCCAAGGACACCTAGCTATATCGACCGAGCGGAACTCAATGTTAAGAGCTAAGAGAGTTTAGCCTTCTGACACAGCTTGCATCTTTGTATACAATCCCTGACGTCCTTAAACAGGTTTGGACAGAATAATTCCTTAGAGATCTTACGCTCAGTTTTGTGGATACCACAATAGCCACCAAACACACAGTCATATAAATATCTGAGCAACATCAGCTTAATTTTTTTAAAGGAATAAAGTACTTCATTTTAACCCTGGCTTTGACAACAAGGAGACCTTTGTGGACATCTTAACTGTTTAACTTTTCCCCTGCCTTAATTTTTAACCCTGGCTTTGACAACAAGGAGACCTTTGTGGACCTCTTAGCTGTTTAACTTTTCCCCTGCCTTAATCCTATCCATCACCTGAATGCAGAAATTATCCTCCAATTGGTGGTTCCCAATATAAATAAAAAATTCTGGGATCGTGTGGATGACACAAAGGGACTTAACTTCTTTATAATCCCCTACAGGGTCAAGATCCTCAGACATGCGTGACAACGCGTCTGCCACCACATTAAGTTTCCCTGCGATATGATGCGTTGTGAACTTGTACCTAAAAACATCCCAAACTCAATGTCCTATCTTACTAAGTTGCTTGGGGTGATTCAACATCCAAGTCAAAGCCATATTGTCGGTGAACAAGTCGCACTGCCTGAGATCAAGATAATCAGAGGATTCTTCTATGCCAAAAATATTACTAAGTCATTCTTTTTTCATACACACTATATTTTTTCTCGGCCACGTTCAGAGTCCTACTAGTAAATGCAACAGGTCTGTTACCCTCAGACGTCTGCTGGGAGAGAACTGCCTCAATAGCTATTGAAGACGCGTCAACATGCAATTTAAATGGAAGATAAAATTCTGGCATACGTAAATCAGTAGGAGACCGAAGATGGCACTTAAGAGTGGTGAAGGCCTTATTTTGATCTGAACCCCACATAAACATCGCTCCTTTCGTCTTAAGAGAATCAAGAGGGTTGGTAATTTTTGAAAACTTTGGGATGATCCTAACATAATAAGCACACATGCCCAAAATGTACAGCACACCTTCAATATTCTTAGGACACTGAAATACCAAAATTGGTTTGACACGGTTGGGGTCCACAAGAAGATTCCCTTTAGAAATTATGTACGCTAAGTATGGGATGGATCCTTAAACCCAGGCCAGCTTCTCAGTGTTAGCCACCAGCCCCACCGCGAGCAGCCGGTTTAAGACAGTCTCAACATGACAGAGGTGATCCTCAAGGGATGCAAATGTCATCAATATAATTAAATACAAATTTATATTTCAAGTCAGACACACTACTAAGCGCTTGCCCTCCACAGCCTATACCCAGGGATTTACGGTTAAACTCGTAAATCTACCAGTGAGTGATAGAAGCGGTATACTTCTTAGAAAGTTCAGTTATCGCTCCCTGATGAAAGCTAGCGTTCAGATTTATCAAATTATAATATTATTTAGCTCCTCCTAAATGTTGGAAGGCGGATTCGCTACTAGGCATATGGTACGGTTCGAAAACAATTTTCTTATTAAGTTTCCTATATTCTGCTATCAAACGGCGTTCCTGACCTTTCATAGGGATAATAGAGGCAGGATTCACTTAGGCGGATTTCTAGGGACGAATGACTCCCTTCTTTTAAAGGTCAAGGATTAGTTCCTAAATATCCCCATTTTAGGAGGCACGTAGGAGTATGGAGCTGATCGCACGGGTATATTGTCCTGCACATCAATATCACTAGGCAAGATATCACGTTTTCCCCACTTGTCAGTTATAACATCAGGGAACCTACCTAAAACGCTGCTAATTGCCTCACTACCACCATTAATAGTGCAAACAACTCGAGGATTATCCACAACAGTGAATTAAGTACTTTCACTCGGCATAAACTCATCTAGGACACTTCCTGGTGACATGGATTTAACCTAGCTTTAGTATCATACAAAGAATCATTATCCAAAATAACATCAAATAGAAAGTTTGGAGCAACATAAAATGATCGATAAAACCTACAAATTTATATGGTAAAAATAACCTTATAATCCACTACGAGACTTTACATATCAGTTTCTGTATGAAATTTTCACAAACAAAGGAATAACTAGCCACAGTATCAAATAAACCTAAACAAACATCAGAGCCCTGAGCGTATCCGAAACACGACCCTGGTCACGCCCTACAAGTTTCCCGAATTACACTATCTTTGGACATGCCCCAGCCTGCGACATCGAAAACATCTAACGCACGAGAGATCACGGGGTGCCAAATCCCTACCTTTCAAACCCACATTATTACTAACCTTAGTGCTCTCTTTCCGAACATCAAAATAAACAGGCTCAAAAGACCAGGCCATATTAATTGAAAAAGAATTTGCACCCGTACGAGTGCGCCTCTTAACAGGTGGCGAATAGTTTTGTAAATACCCCTTTCCATATAGCAACGTCCCCTCAATAGATAAAGTCAAGAAATAAAGGTTCTTAGACCATGGTAAGTCTATTAGTAAAAACGGCGTCAAGTAAGAGGAGATATGTTTTCAAGAATGAAATTGACCAATTGGTGTTTCATAAGATCGACCGTTTCATTTATTGACAGAACAAAATTCCTACGCGTCTTGTGGGAGGACTGTAAATGATGCACAACCTCCCTGTATAATTTCTCTGTAACTAACTGGCAATAGAGCAAAGTAAGGTCAATAACCACCCATAAAGATAAGTTACCCTGAATCCTCCGAGAAAATAACTGAGTCAGACGTTTTAGTAAAGTAAAGCGTAAACAAATTCTGGCTCACTGACTAGTTTTAAACAAGACTTCAACAAGAAAATTAAATAGAGCAGTGTGATCTTGCCCATCAAAACAGTAATGCGATTCAAAATTTCAATAAAAATGTTACTCTGACTATACAGCAGGTACTGACGGGTAATGGAGGTTTTACAAGTTTCCCGCGCCCATTCTCGTCCATGGGAGTGTCAGTAGGAGCTACTCAAATCTCATCAATCTGTCCACATACAATGGTACGCAACTCAACCACCGTAGCTCTGGAATAAAATGGGACCTCCCTGTTATTTGGTTTTGCAACTAAGTGGTCTCGACTCAACTTTTAGACATTTGTCTTAGTCAGCTTGGCTATAGACTAATTCTCATTTTTTCAGAGTCAGCCCCATGTTCGGCGAGAGAAACACACACAAACAAGCAAGTATTTGTACAAGATTCATAACAATGAAATAATAGAGAGGGATTCCCTAACACTAACCCTAACTAACCCTACAACTACACCACTCTACTTAATAAAGCAGTGTGGCACAGATTCTCCTGGAACCCTAAACCCTAAATCTTGCCAGAGGAAACAATAGGAAGTGGGTAGCAAATATTAACATTTATATATAAATAATTGGCAAAATTCAACAACTATAAGTGCTGACGCTACGTGATGGCCTAAATTCAAAACAAGTTAATCATAGGGCACGCTATTTCATGGACATAGAATAGGTTAATTAATAATCTACAACAACCTAACCCACAATTTGCCTAGGGACAAGATATATTTCAGAACAATAAGAAACTAGGGGCCAGGATTAACAAAACAACGCTACTAGTGGCATTCGAATAATTTTATGATATCTCTTTAAAGTAGTCATGAAAGGGACAGCTGTGATGGTCAAAGACCCACAACATGAATAATTATGACAAAACATACCCTTGTCTTCAACCGACAACCTAACCAATTTACCTATTTAAGTGACCTCAAATTATAAATGGAACGGCAAGCGGTCATTATACATAAATTATTATAAACAAGCCATCTAGTGGTATCGAAACAGGTAAAACTACAAACAAGCGTACGACTAGCGGCTTGAATACAAGATATTAGATAGTTTAACCACACCATATACTGACGAATACTAATTCAACATCAAAATGTTGAAAGTTCAAGTGATTTTTCTTATGGCATACTCCATCCCAAAATGATTCAATTGCTCGGCTGAGTCACCGACTACATCCGCCACGTGCTGCCCTCCATGTAAGAAGAAAATATGAGGTTGGCGCTCCAAAGGGTCAAGCCTTGATTGACTTTCGTTTTCTATTTCTACCTCCGACCCCAGCCATGAGGTCTTCTTGATCTATTCGGTAGTTTGGGTAATAAGTATATATATTCATAGCTTACTTAATTACATTAATTGTGTGGTTGTGCAGTTATGGGGATTTGTGTTTGTGAGTTGGCAGCGATAAATGCGGACAAACGTGATGATGTGGGCTAGCTTGAGAGAGGCGCTTGACTTGAGTTGGTCCGCGAATGCTAGAGGTCGGGAAGAAAACGCGTGGCAAAGAAATTATTACTTGAGGTGAAAGTAAACTGTCTAAAGGAGCCCAAGAGTGTCCATGAAAAGGATTGGACGCATGTTCTGAGGTACATAAACAATCACTGGAAAGGTATGTGTCCTTGATCTATTTTTATCGTTGAACTTGGACTCTGTGGAAATTCGTGTGCTGGAAACACCCGGATGGACAGTTATCTAAACAGCTGGTCACCATAACGACCGTCAGATTCACAAGAACTCAAGGTAATATGTGAGTGAATTGGGAGTCGCAAAAGGCTTAGATGTAACTATTGACGAGTAACTGACCAGTACCCGGTAGTGAGGGTGCCAATTCATAACACTTATGACAAACTTAGTTTTCCTTTATGATTTTAAGGTTTCTCATCCAATAATCTCCTTTAATGAGCTTCAACGTTTGTTGATATAGTGTTCATGCCTGGTAATAGTTTGTTTTAGGCTAATTTATTTTACATCACCATCAGTGGCGTGCCATCAATGGACTAGTAGGACTAGGCTAGTCCCCAGACATTTTAAATTAATTTACTTTGAGTTAAATTTTAACTGGAAATAAAAGCATAAAATACAATCTATCTGAGTCTCAATTCTCGTCACAATACTCAACGATAATCTAGCTATTTGTGCGCTGCCCCCACCCCCTTCCCTCTCTACAATGACATAACCCTAACATAAGAAGTTGTCACAATACGCAATGATATTCCCGCTATTTGCGTGGCCCCTTTCCCCTCTCTGACATATCATTGGGAGCACTTGAGTCTTTTCGGCTCTTACCGAGTAGAGGACCAGTTGAAGCTATCCTAGTCCGTCTGTATAGTAAGAGTATGTGCTAACGCTTGGAGTTCTGTCACAATTAAATGTAATTTTCGTTTGCTTCTTATAAGTGGTATTGTTGTGGTTGACAAGCTTATGTAATTATTCCCATTAATTAAATAGATCTTGTGAAGTGTTAAAGTGTTCGATTGTCAATTTAGTTTGACAGTATTTGAAAGTGTGAAATATTTAAGGGGACTTGGATTGGGAAACTGTTCCCTCACAACAAAGCTTGGGGAAGGAACCTGAGACAAGTAGCAGGGTTAGTGAAGGTAGTTCAGTGGGATATAGTTGTGCCAATCACCTTTCTCAATGCTGTGCTCTCGACCGATTATTTGCAGTAAGTAGCAGGTTTAGTGAAGGTAGTTCAGTGGGATGTAGTTGTGCCAATCACCTTTCTCAATGCTGTGCTCTCGACCGATTATTTGCAGTAAGTAGCAGGGTTAGTGAAGGTAGTTCAGTGGGATGTAGTTGTGCCGATCACCTTTCTCAATGCTGTGCTCTCGACCGATTATTCGCAGTCTCGTTTGGAGACCTCACTTTTGAAGAAAAGCAGCAAGTAATAATGAAAGGTAGGACAAACCCAGACATTTCTGCTAAAACATAAATGAAAGACTATACACGTCATTTCAAAACAAAATGTTATACTTCTTCAAAATGGTTAACTGCATTCAAATAAAGAAACAGGCTGTATTGTCGGCCTTGTGTGTTGTCCGAATCAAATAAGGGAGTGTGGAATATTAATGGCTTTTGTGATATTAGCAATTTTCATAAAGCCAAGATGCGCCATGAAAAGTCTCACTCACATCTATCCGCAATAATTAAATTTAAAACTTTCAGGAAACCAGAATATATTTTTAGCTGACTGAGCAAAAAAAGTTAGACGTTTTAAAAGATAATGCAGAAGTTTATTAAAACCAGGAACTAATGAAACGGTTAATTCATGTGTGCTGTTTTTTGGCTAAGCAAAAGCTGCCATTCATCCATTACATTGAACTAATGTAGTTACTTTCTAAATACGATAGTAAATTGGATTTTCATCTCCAGATTAGGGGGGCGTTTAAAAGAATATCCAACAAAATTCAAAACGTCGTCATTGAATGTGCTGGGGATGCAGTTTTGAATAAGATTAGGTTGGAAATAAATGATGCATTTTTTCTAGCAATAATGTTGGACGAAACTACGGACATTGCAAAGCTCTCTCAACTTTTGACAGTCCTTTGATATGTGAAAGATGGCAACATTTATGAAAGATTTATTGGTTTTTCAGATGTCAGCAGTGATCGTACTGCAATTATTTTAAGTGGACATGTTTTTCGAATCCTTTCTCGTTTCAATTGTGAGCAAAAACTTATAGCACAAGTGTATGATGGAGCCGCTACATTTTCTGGACATTTAAATGGTCTACATACTCTTGTGAAAAAGAGTTGCCTAGGTGCACTCTTCAGCCACTGTTATGCTCACAAACTCAATCTAGTTCTTTCTCAGTCTGTGAGTCATATAACAGAATGCAAGATATTCTTTAAGACATTGAATGGCATTACAAATTTCTTTTCACATTCATCGAAACGCATTAACGCTCTTAATCAATCTGAGGCAAAGAAGCGGTTTCCAACAGTTGCCAGTACAAGGTGGAATTACAATTCTAGAATTGTGAACACGGTTTTTTGAGAATATTGCTAAAAATACAGATATTTGGGATACTGATGCTTTCATGACTGCTAAAAGGTATTCGTCATCATTGAGAGATTTCGATTTCGCTTTTATATTGAAGGTTTTCACCAACATTTTTTCTCTCACCAACACATTATTCAAAATTTTTCAAACCAAAACTTTCAATGTGAAATACTGCATCTATAAAGTAAAAGAGAAGATTTCTCACCTCAAAGATGCTAGAAACGACTTTGAAGAGACTTATAGAAAATTAGAAGATGATGACAATGTGGAAGCTCCTAAGAAGAGACGTAGAGAAGATGACTAATTAAATCCAAGAAATAAATATGTGCGTCTTTATAATGAAATTATTGAAACCATGGTTGGGAAAATGGAGCTGAGGTTTCAAGATCTTAATGAGCTGCAATTTATTGAGCAGCTAGATAAAAAAAAAGTTTCAACTCTCGATTTCCTGACAATTTATTTTTGTCACTTGAGTCAAGCTATGGTATTCTTTTCAATTTTGGAAATTTTTGGAGTTAATTAGTGTCGGTTTACAGACTATCAGAATTTTCAGACAAAACTGTGATTGAAATTTTCAAGTTCCTCGAAGAAACAGACTTAGCAAAAGAAGCGTTCCAAGAAACATATAAACTGGTTGTTTGGTATCAATAATACCAGTAAGCACATCCAATGTTGAGCGCACCTTCTCATGTTTGAAACGTATTAAGACGACTGCACGTAAAACCCAGTGTGAGAATAAGGCTCTCCACACTTTCCTTGTTTTCAGTTGAAAAAGGCTTCTATGACGCCGTTATCGACAAATTCATTCAGGAAGGTGACAGAAGGATTGCAATAATATATAAATAAAGGTAAGATTCAAATATATTTTTAAATTTACTTGTTTATTTTTATTCATATTTTTGTTTAATTTATATCTTTATTTAAGTATTTGTTTGTTTATTCCATGTCTAAATATTGTGAATCGGTTGAAGGGAGCTAAATTACATAACCTATGACCTGAAAAATATTTTTGCTAAGTTGTATATTTTACATTATATGGAGAGTATTCCTCTTTAGCCCCATAATGAAAGGTGTCTTCAAACCTAGTCCTCTTTGAGAAAACTCACCACACGCCACTGATCACTATCATCATCTATTATAGTAAATTATAAGGGGATAAAGTTTTGATTTGTGTGTTATAGTATACAAATATTGAAGATTCTCCCTAATATTGTTTTTTATTTGTTATCTAACTAGTAACTCAGAGTATAGACAACGTCACAAAACGTATTAAATATTCATTTCTTTTATTTATCTATGCCGCTCTGACGTCACCCAGAGGTCTTGTGGAGATAGGTCAGTGCCTACCAGTATTCTACGGAGCAACATAGCCGAGGACCAATACGTAATTTAACTATTGGAGTCCTGCCAACCCCCATTTACAGAAATCTTACAAAAGTGACAAAAAAAGGGGGGGGGGTGACAAAAGCCCATCGTATTAATTTTAGTTATTTAAACCAGCAATCTAGTGGCGCATATATCAATAACCAAATTTTAACGTCACAAATTAACAAACCCAAAATTTTAAGAATAAAAAAAGATAAACATGATGATTTTAAGTCTAGAGATAATTAATCGGCAATTTAAATAAAATATTGAAAACCAAAAGATAATTTTGAAAGAGTAATGATGATTTCAAAGCAGAATTTTGAAAAGATTTACAGTCTTCTTCTGCAACAGATAGTGCGTTTACCTACACTGAAGCCGGTGGTATAGTGAGTATCCACACTGGCACAGGTGAAACATGTCAGTATATAGTTCAAATAACTTGACCACCTAACCTATGACGGACGTGAGAGAAATGAGGAACACAACGCTTACGTTGGCCCGGTGGAACATCTAGTGCTGATCCGAAACCTTGTAGAACAAACTAGATAGCACTACAGCTATCTCTATTAGTCCCTTGATGTGACATCACTGGCACAATGCGTAATCTTGATCGTTGCAGCGCTCGCCAGTTTGTCGGTAATCAATTTTTAACTACAGCACGTTAGTTCATTATAGTCATTAAACTTTCAATAAAATGGTTTAACTATCTTATTCTCAAACCAACATACAAGCTAATAGCCAACTTTAAATATATTGTAGCCTAAACATAATTTAAGCCACATGGTTGATACATACATTTATTAATCTATTATAAAATATTTTATTCGTATTGGACAATATTACACGTAAAACTGAAATGAATATCATTCAACTAAGTGTTCAGGCAAGGAATTAACAGATCGACATCCTCATGGAAGATTCATTAAGCTCCTTGAGCCAGGATGAGTCACTCAACATTGAGGTTCTCAGTAATAAAAGAACTTCTAATTGTACTTCTGTTAAACTATTCACTATTATGAATCAAATAGCCAAAGCTATTATTTGTGCTTTTTAGTGAGGATTACTCCATCTAAATATCATTTTTCAATTTTCAGAATATTCACTTTTAATAATATGTTTGTGATAAAGGAACCATTGCAATCGTAATGGGCAGTCTGCGTAAGTTCTTTGTGGGGTACCTAAACTAGCTTTGTGTAAGCCAGCCGATTGCCTCTAGATGGATATTTGTGTCCTATCTTCAATTAAACCATCTAAGTAACTTTTTTTGAACGCCCCTTGATGTTACCTAGTGATACCCATGTTGAAGGACTCAAACTCTCCCACAAAGTGCAGCCATTTTAACATGGAGTCTGTAAGTCTGGTGTATACCTTCTCTATGCCCAAGTGTGATATATTACCTAATTATTTTCAAACAATAGCAGTTTTATGCACCAGAAACATGTTTACGCACAAGAATAATTAAATAAACCGTGAAATCTATCCCCGCAGAATCAAGCCGACGACAAACTTGAGTATAACACTTTGGACATATGCAATGGCGTTGAGGTAAAGTGATCACCTCAGCACCCGATTTTCATGTGTTCAAACCCAACTGGGGCTGACTGATGTTTCTTGAGCGATACATTTTTAGCTCTTGCTAATAGAAATTCTCGTGTGCTGATTATATCGGTCGGTTCAGAAAGTACACGTGAAATAACTAAGATAAATGAAAAAGTCTATCCATTATAGTATATAGATCACTTTTTGTTGAAATGACATAACTTTAATTGGGTAATACACACAATTACCTAAATAAATATGTATTTAAAGCAGTAACTATAAATAAGTGATTACTTAAGCAGTTCGCAGCTTCCATATATAGATAAGACACCTCTAAATTTAAATTTATTTTCATGGTTAACAGTTTTATGTAAATGCCTACATTCATTTCCACTATTGGAAAAAGGTGCATTGTTTGATTCGACTACTAACACCCAAGTATTTACTTATCAACCACCTCTAAAATTAACTTTCTTATAAGTTTGGTAGGGTTTTTCACGTATTTATTTTTGCCTAGAATATTTAAGGAGGACTTACTTTTTAATTCCTATTTATATAATGAATTACTAAAGAAGGCCTTATGTGCGTTTTTCTTAATTGAAGGACCAAATAAATTATTACTTTATCTATGGATCAGGAACTCGAAAGCATATTGCAGCACTTACAAAAGTACGCCACCTATCGCTATCTTGAGCTAATTCCATTCAGCCCACCTCATTATACAGCGATTTTCTTAAGCATAAATTGTTTCTAAATTTAAAGTTGAGAAATTATATTTCTTAAAAGGTATGACAAGAAACTTTGGAAACATATGGGAAAATATTAAATACCATTTATAAATGTATATCTGAACAATTTAATAATATTATTAGTATTATTATTAAATATTAATATTGTATCTATAAACAAATATCAGTGATGTAAATGCTTTAATTGATATCTATGGTTACAGTGAAAGATTAATAAAATATATATTTTTATTGCTTATGACCTTCCTAGCGATTTGGGTATTCTTATAATAATAACAATAACAATAATAATAATAATAATAATAATAATAATACCTTGTTCTTAGAAAGGAAACAAAGTATATTATGTAACAGATCCATACGGAAATATATTCTTCCAACTTCAAAAGTTTTTTGAATAATATATTTTATTCTTGAAATTAAACTATGTATACTTGAAATTTTTTATATAATAATTATAATATTATTTAGTGGCAGGTGTCTTGAACATTTTGTTTGTAATATTTTATTTTGTCACTGAAGCCGTAATGGCTACAATACATATTTCTCGTTCTTGCTACAAGCTAACTTACAGATAGCAATAGATTGTAAATATAGCCCTAGCGTCATTCAAGAGAAGTATTATTGTGTTAAGTAAAACTCATTGATGCACATCAGTTAAACGTTTAAATCATTGCTTTGGAGCTTTGGTCATAATTTTGACAACTTGTGTGTGTATTATCAGAAGGTATAGGGCCTAACTATTTATTATTATTAATAATTGAAGATTTTAAAACTATATAATACGATATTGAAAATGTACAGTGAACATGCATGGGAATAATGTTTTTAATTATGTGAAAAGGTCAATGACTCAGTTCTGTTTGTAAAATAAGGAAACGCCTCTTATTTTTTTATAATCTCTTACTAGATATAACTCCATACCCGTTAGATGACAAATTTTTATATACAGGCTCACAATTTTAACTTGTAATTATGCATTACTTTATTTATTTTGTAAACTTTAAACTTTTTTTGGAACTTTGCTAAGGTCCTTCAAAAATCAATTAGGGAACCACTGCTAAACTTCTGCTAATCAGTGGCTTATTTCATGATTGCATTAGTGTTAATAATCATACATTTATTATTTTAATAGCTAATATACTAGTAGAATAAGGTTATTATAAAATAGAATAAAACAATACAACCTTCAAATTGTTTAGTACTGAAATTAACTAAATCAAGATAAATTGTTAGTAATAAAACCTGTTTACTAATTTCCCTTTAAACTTTTTTAGTAATAAAAAACTATCATTGTGAAGTAAATGATTCACATTAAAGGGAAACATAAATCGGTATTTTAGTATGCTAAGTGTAATTAGATTTGTTAAACACTTCGTAAACATATTCTAATTAAGTGACAAAGCAAACTCCTGACACTTATTGGTACAGTATTCTTATAAAACACAACCTAATTTAAAATACGCCTATCTTTTATAGGGTTAAAAAGCGTATAAGACAAAAATTGGTTGAGATACATCAATAATCACATCCATCTTGTGAATGTGGGGAATGCCAGGCCTCCACCGTGGTTCGGATTTCCACGTTAAACTGTAGGTCCTCCATTTCATCTCACAGTCACCCTACCATTACACATTAGCGCAAGTGCGTATAACCCGAACGTATAAAAAAAGACGCGGTGCTAATAATAATAATAATCACATCAACCTAAGTTCAGAACTACTATTTGGGACTATTATAAGTCTGAGCCAACCACTACTCAACAATGTGGTTATAATACTTGGCCCAAATGGTAGTTCTGACCAGGGTGAATGTGATTATTGACTGATCTCAAACAAATTTTTGATTTAAGCTATACTGTTTTTCTCAGGGACTAAATATACATAGATGTATTCAGTAATAGGAATGGAATAAGACTAAGTCAGTGTTGAGGTGACTTAGAAATATAGACTAATGCACAATCAAGTTAGGCTATTTATTACCCGGGAAAAAAAATCTTTGTATTGGAATTTTTATTTAGCAATGTGTCTTACTACCTGTTCGGGTTATACGCTTAAGTACTAGACTCCATCCACACTTCTACAATCTCGTAATGCACCGTCTTGTTCCTTGGCTCGTTGGTCTACTAGTTCGACTCCACCCATAGTGCACTCAAACACTTCTACAATCTCGTAATGCACTGTCTTGTTCCTTGGG
>CABFOV010002338.1:65904-87874 GCA_902141375.1 Timema poppense | reverse complement strand
CTTATCACTAAAACCATTAGCGTAATTAGTACATAGCTCAAATGGTAAGTAAGACGCGTTGCTAAAAATATTTCTTTTTTTTTCTTTTTACTACACACCTACTATATTTTCTACTTGTCCTAGGTGGTCTTAGGGTAAGGGGTTCACACCCAGCTGAGGCTGGCCGATTATTCTTGAGTGATAAAAGTCGTAACACAACTTCCTTCGGAGAGGAAGTAAAACTGTCGGTCCCATGTCGATTGTGACAAGTAAAAGAACATTGGAAGATATGTGAGAATACCTTTCTTGGCAAAATTGGTAAGCTCTTTCGTGCTCACTAGTATAACTTACTCTGAATGTCGGAGGTTAGCGTCAAGAAGGGCATTCGGCTGTAAAATAGGTCCAGTAAAACAAATATGGCAAATTTTTGTAACTTGCCATTGATTAAAAGAAGAAGAAAAAGGTCAACCTTGCGTGCGTGGGAAATGATGTAGAAAAAGAACAAATAGACCCATGTATTTTATACGTCTTTGTAATATCTCTCAATAGCTGCTGAAGATCATATGACTTAAATTACGAATACATTAAAGTAGACAGAAGTTTTTACAGCTGCCATGTTCACGTGAAAATGATTCATTTCAATTGTATACTCGTATATTTCGTGAGCTTGATAGAAATAACCATCTGTAGAAGTGATTTTGAGGTTAGATATTGTGCTCCTTAGTTTTGTGGTAATACTGTATTAGGAAATGCTGTTGGATTGTTGAGTCATAAGTGTTTGTTGATCAGAGCTGTAACATAGCTACTTTTAACTGTTGACCTCAATTCAACATGTTAGGTTTAATGTCGCGAAACAAATACGTTATATCCAGTCACGTTACATGATTAATACCAGCTGTTAACTGATTCATTTCTTATTTACATACAGCATTAATACTTATGGTGGCATGGATTAGATGGAGTGAGAGCTTTCATAGCTTCTAATAAAATGTTAATATACTTATAATCCAGAGCAGGGGTCCCCAACCCTATGCCCGCGAGCGCCATGGTCTTTTGCGTCTGCCCGTCACTTTTTGACCACAGATGAAAATTTCTTGACTAATAGTTTTAATCTGTCACTTTTTCGACAAAAATCAAGTTTGTGCTTGTCTCCAAGTATGTTGTTCTCAAGAAGTTGATGATTGAAAGCCCCCTCTTTCCAATCCCTCCCTCTCATTCCTCTTTCTTTGCCGACTCATTTACAAAGTGTACTTTTATACTCAGAGCTACAATTCTAATAGTTTCAAGCTGAACAGTTAAGCTTTTTCCAAATCTCAAAGACCTACACCCTTCCATTATTCTCCCCCCCTGCCCCCCCACACTCACTAATCCTAGCTAGACTTCCTATTTCCTTTGTAAATATCTCGACATGGGTTTACCCAGCTTTGTTGCCTGAATAAACACAGAATAAATATATATTTAAAAAATGTACACAAGCAACAAAATGGTGGTGAGTAGTTAAATATTTCCTTGTCTTTATTTTGGTCTTGATAAAACCATAAATAAAGCAGTGTTTTTAATTTAATTTTTGCAAAGTTGGAGGGGATTAAACCCCGTCCCTCTCACCCCATCGCTACGGACTTTAGTATTACTACAACCACATGTAGCGTCACAATTGCTGTTGGAAACTTAAAAGTCCGTTCACCGTAGGAATTGTTCTCTGAAAGGCCTTTTTTTCCTACCAGAGATCTACTATATAGTAGGATATTGTTATGTAAAAAGACCTTTCAGAGAGTAATTCTTACCGTGAATGGAGTTACATGGCAGTTGACCGGACGAGTCTATAGCGTCGAGGCTGACCTCCGAGCCGGGCGGGAGTTAGTAAATTTACCTTGAAAAATTAACTGGTGCCCACCGCACTACCGTTAATTTTGAATGTGCTTTAAGGTACATAAAGGTTGGGGACCTCTGATCTAGAGATTATGAAAAATACTATTTAATATAATATGCACCGTGCCTTATCTGTCCAAGGTATATCTACTAACACTAATCAGGTAGGAATAAAGAAGGTTAAATTTTGAGAATATACACCAACATTTCAGTAAAGGTAGAGTGAAAACCCATTATACTTGGCCACGGTTAAAAGTCTGACCCTCCGTCACTGAAAAACTATACCAGCTCAAGTTAACGTCTTAGCCCGCGTGTCCACTGTTGAAGGTATTATAATATTGAATTATTTTTAATTTTGTGAACTTTTTTGATAACCATCAAAATGTATTTTTCAAAGGAATTATTTTTAAAATAAGCATGTGATTGTTAAATATATAAATGGTACGTTGTGAAAAGAATTCGCCTTTGGTTTGTTTGAAAACATTATAATCAAGTTAAACTATGAAACTTACTTAAAACATATTTTTTAATTTAAACATATAAGCAAAGTTTGATTGTGTGTACTTAATACAAAGTATGTGTGTGATATAGATTTGGCATTTCAACCAACCATTTTGGGAATCCTTGATTTAAATATAATATATTCTCAAGCTTTTAGCTAAAATACACTAAGCTATAAATAAGCTCAATCTACAATCAACATTTTAATATTTAAGTTCTACGTGTGCTTTTAGTAATTTAAACATATTATACGGTAGTATATTAGCTATAATAACAATTTCTAAAACAACTACAAGTTGGAATAACATTTAATGGATCAATGTTGATTCATTTAATTCAACGTAATCTTGAGATTAAAAAAAAAGTACTGAGCATTTCCATGGACCTTTTAACATATTTCTATGTTAAAAATTAAGTTTATTATTATATTACTAAAGTATTTAAAGCCATTCAACAGACAATCTTTGGTGAAAATAGTCGATCAGAATATTTCTTGTCTGAAGCTGATAAGATCAAGTTGGTGAGAACTACTAATAAAAATTTGTGTATTTTTAAAACTATGAATTCTTTGCAAATGCAGTCCACATCACAAACTCTCGAAATCAAGATAGAGAAAATAATTCAAGCTGAGCTAGAAAAAAACTCAAGGGTTTCAACAAAATAAAAACCAATAACACCCAAATAAAAAATTAACTTATAGTATTATTATAATTTTTAATAAGCTATGAGTAATCTTGAAATCCACTTCGGCGGCCACACGGTTTAAGGCATTACTATCGTAACAGACTGGATTGTCGAGGACGGAGAGATCGTTGTTCGATCCCGGTCTGCTGAACTGCAGTACCTTTTTTTCAAAAGAAATACACATGTAGTTTTATCATATTAAACTTCATTAGGTATGTCTTAGTAAGGAAATAAGGAATTAGTTAAACATAACTCGGTCTTTACTATTTTTTTTAATCAAACCGTATTTTACATTTGTTAACAAGTTATTTATAACACATAGTTCTGTAAAACCCATTAAAACATTTATGAATGCCACATAAGTCAAATGAAAATATAATTTGAAAAGGGAGTAAATTAACCGTTTTAAAAATGTTTTAAATATTCTATGTAATATAATACTTATAGTCACAACCATATAGGTGTATAACTCTTAGTCAAAAGTGTGTATTTCAATTATATTTCCAGTTGGCTAATGTGACATTCAATATTTTTGTATTGCATTTTATAGAACTTTAGTTTTTAACAAGAACTGTAAAAATAATTCAGACTTTAATTAAAGCTGGTTGTTGTATACCAAAACCTTCACTAAACAATGTATAGTAGCCCCTTGGCTTCTTAGGTGCTGACTGACAGCTAACAGCTAACTTCTGACAGCCAACATTTAGGTATATACCTAAATTTTGACAGTCAGAAGTGACAGCTGCTAAACACGTGTTTTTGCAGATAATATGGTTCGGCGTAGGGAAACATAATTTGGTCTGGTGACTTTTCAAAGCTTTTAACTGTCAGCAATGAGATGTCAGTCAGCACCAGAGAAGCCAAGGGACTACTGTAGCACTATCTGAGCTGTTTTAACTAAATATATAAACTAACTTTGAAATAGAGCATACAGCTATTGTATTGAACACGTTCCTACGTCAAATATTATGGTTGCAAACTTAACTCGAAGCACAAACATAAGGTGTGTACGTGATATATCATCAGCAGATATAGATACTCAGCTAAACAGAACCAACCTTATAAGGTGATTTGTAAACGAGCTACTTTTATTGGAGAAGACCGATTGACTGAGTAACTCAAGTCATTCTAAAGCCAGGTTGCTTACATTGGTAGAGTAAATGTGCTAATTACTGTACTTGTACCACTAACTTGCAAGACAGCTTGAAGCATAACATATATATAATGTTTACTGTATCAGGATTTATGAGTTTTAGTGAAGGACTTATTGAAGCGTCATTTGATCCCAATTTTGAAAATAAGAGTACAATACATATTCTGTTTTTATCGAGACGTAGGTAGATTGAACAGTATGGGATATACTCCTTCTTTCTGCAGGCGAATCAACATTCACGTACCACGCATCAAAAACGTTTAGTATTGTTTTCTAATGATAGGGAGCTTAGGGTTCTAATCATTGTTGAGTATAAAGGTGTGATTTCTCCTAAATGTTTCCCCAATCTCTTTCCAAGAAACTACGGAAACAATTCGCTTTTAAAATCCTTATTACTATAAAAATGAAATTAATATGATCTGAAATTTTTAAAGACTTACCTTTTAACTATTCCCATGAATAGGAAACTTTTTTTATTTGCAGCAAGGGTACGACTCACCTCCGTGGCAAAATTAGCCAACGTGCTAGTTTCATGTTGAGCTAGACTGGCGAGGACGGGGAGATCGAGGGTCGAATCTGGGTCGGGTGAACTGGGGGTGATTTTTCCTAAATGGTTTTCCACTTTTCCTCCACACAAATGTGGGTTAACTTCCTCTTAAATTCAACCTTCCCAATTCCTAGCCCATTAGCGTAGTTAGTACTTAAAAGCGTATAAACCGAACGGGTAGTAAGACTCGGTACTAAAAAAGAAAGAATGCTGGGCGTGTATAGGTCACGTTCACAATTGATAACGAATGTGGATCCATAATCCATGATCGCTCAGGTGTTTTGTTCCTTTTCATTAAGCGGATTAGTCCTTTTCATTTGGCGTGAAAATGCAGAGCCATGGCAACAAACTGTTATCTTCATGAATGTTTATTGTTTTGCAATTTTCTTTTTGGAAATGGTTTGTTCAAGAATATAAGCATGTTGATTAAGCTATACTTTTTCTATATACACACCTCTTTTATAATTTTAATAGTGATCAAATATTGATAGCATTGACATTTTAAAATAGAAAACTGCCGGCTTCATAACAAAAAATAATAAAATGTAACAATTAACAAACATCGATACATTATCTTAGAAGGGGTGTTGAAAATATTAACTTAAAGATTTCACTCGTTCTCGAGAAAACTGATATTTCCAAACGTATGATTTTTACGCAAGACTTGTCCGGTAGCTAGCGCCATCTACTGTTTCCGTGATACATCTGTTCTTGTTGACGCGGAAGGATACTTGGTTAGTTGTGAAGCCACGCCACGCCTTTCACCCTCCCGCCCATCATTCCACAAAATAGGTTTGAGACTTGCACTCGACAGGTCCAAGGGCCTTAACAAAAATGATATTCACAAACTCATATGACTCATTTTAGTACCACGTATTACTACCCGTTCGGGTTGTACCCTTATATAGGATTACAAATTACTCTGATGTGTTAAGGATGAAGAAGGTTGAATTTAGAGGAAGTGTACCTTAATTCGCGTAGAAAACCATTTAAGGAAAACCACACTATGTGCACCCAACCGTGATTGAACCTCGATCTCCATGTCTTAGGCAGTCTAGTCTATTGTGGGGATGACGCTTTAGATCATGCGACCACCGAAGTGGGTCACTTACATGATGCGAAACGTTGCACGTATTTGTTGCATGAATCCAACTATTTCTAGGATTCAAATCTGGTGAGTAATAAATACAAATTCGGTACACCAGTCCTACTTGATGGATCTTCCCAAATAATGTTCATTTTGAAAAGTTACATACCAAGATAGTGTATTCCTTTTTCCTGTAATGTTTATAAAAAGAAGAATATGTCCGCATTGTATATTGGACTAGTGGTTCATCATAAGGTCCACGGGCCACACAGAATCACGGATCAGGCCAAATGCGGCCCTTCGGGTCACAAGTTTGGTACACCTGGCTTAGGGCCTGATCTCAACGTTTCATTTACACACATATGTGGCGACTTAAGTATTTGTGTCGGTGGCAATCAAACAGATTTGTATAAAGTTTGTTACCAATCAAACAATAACATTTATCCTAACTGAGCTACAATCTATCTTAAATAGAAAAAGCCTTTAAAAAAATATAATTACATTTATTTACGGTCAATATTATTTATAGGTTTTAACTAAATATATCAAAATTGACAGCTGAAAATCATATAATTTTACGTATTGCACAAGTGAAGGTATTGTATATACCTTTCTAGTTGTCAGAAAAAGCTCTTTCAATGGGATTTGGACTGTAAATTAACGCAAAATATGTTTATATTTTATTTGAAGTGATTTCAAGACTTATGGCCTATCATTAAAAAAAAGGTGTGATTACGTCATTTGGTTGAGATAATGTTCGTAAGTTATTATCATTAGTTAATTAATCTATTTAAATAAATTAATTAGTGTTACACACGTTTACCGACATAACTATTACACTGCTGGAGTGATTGCTTCTGATTTGAGAGGTCGCGGTTTGAACGAATTTAATCCTTACCGAATACACTGATGATATGATTTTACAGACAATACAATTCTACGTCCAGCTTTCTTCAGATGACAACCTGTACTTCATTTCCATCTTAGCCTTTTCTAATTAATACTAATAATATTTAGCACCGCGTCTTATTACCCGTTCGGGTAATACGCTTTGAGTACTAACTACGCTGATGGATTTGAAATTGGGAAGGTCGAATTAAAGGAAGTGAACTCGCATTTGCGTGGATGGAGAGTGGAAAACTATTTTAGGAAAAACCAGCCCCAGTTCACCCGACCGAGATTCGAACATCGATCTCCCCGTCCTCAGCGGTCGAGCTCAACACGACTAGCGCGTTAGCTCACTACGCGACAGAGGCGGGTCTTTCTAATTAAATTAAGTAATTAATAACACATGTAACAGACACATTTATAAATATACTCACACACAAGATTTTGTATAAGTGACTAAGATTATTCTATAATTGGTGGAATGTGGTTTTCAGGAGCTAAACGATTTTTTTTTTATCAGTGCATTTTGCTACCCATTCAATATATTCTTACTTACAATCTTCAAGTAGGCAACGTCGTTAAACGTAACCAGACTTGCTGAGTCCCCACATTACTTGTATAGTTTTATTTGTAAGCACCCTGTGTCGAGAGTAGGAATGCAGCTAGAACAGCAAACCTCAGGTAGAAGAAGGTGAACCAGCTCTGTCCTGTCTGACAGTTGTATTCATTCCATCCCCTAAAGTTCTTGCTCTCTCCCTTACCCGCCTTGACCCTGAGTCCGAGAAAGACCACACCTGTCTAATTGTCTTCTCCACTGGGTCGAAGGGGACTACTTTTTTTTCTAAAATATATCCACCCTTTTACTGTAGGGCCTTTCCGAGCACGCCCTGCTCTAGCTCTAGAATAACCTCTGTCCTTTAGGAGCACTCGAGATTTTCTTCCTTTATTTTAAAGGTGTAATACTTTACGCTTTATTTCACCTACATATGCGCGATGCTTACTTATTTAATTTTAACGACGTTTGAGATTTCAAAGCTATTTTACGAAGTGGGTTGCATCTTAGCTTGATGCACCTTAGCACAATCATATTTAGACGCCAGTATAAAAAATATAGAGAGAGAAGAAAATGAGAAGCTCACCCTGAGAGGGCTCTTGTTTATCTACTGATAACACTTCCCCTCTTCCTCTGACAAGTTTACATAATCACTTTAATATATTTTGTGCCTTGAAAACATTGACCTGCTTTTTAATTTTAATTTTTTCTTGTTCCCTAGTCTAGATAGACATGTGTTACCACGAACTTTTTAAATATACATCCTGGCAGGAAGACTCCTACAAGCCATTTTCGTGATCAAGCAAAATGGCTAAGTTGTAGATTATTTATAAAATAAACTCGCTTACAAAAAAACTACTTCAAGATAAAAAATAATAATTTTGTGACACTGTAGGCTATTTTTAGAATTATTTAAGAATTTATGGTTTTTGTTTCAACGTTATATTTTTAAAACTCACTGAGTAAAAAGTGAATTCATTAACATGGGGAATCCTATTTTGACCTGCTGTTACGTCACAGGTAGGTAACATCCATAACTGAATTCAGTACAAACCAACTATCATCGCAACTACCACGGGCATAGGGTGGATTTGGTGGGTCCCTAGAAAACATCGCCCAAGTGTATGGGTTATTCAATGCACGCAATCATTGGCTACCGCTACGTTTATCGGATACATCATTCGTCGCAAAATTTTGACAAAATAGAACATTGACTCATAATCATGCAACCAAGGAAATTAATGGAAATATAAGGTATACACTAATTTTTGTAGGAATGAACATCTGAAAGGCTTTTTTTTTAAATACCAGAACCTTAATTGATTTTGGTAGTAAAAAGGCATTGAAGATGTCTATTCCTACAAAAATCAGTGCGTAGCTACGCTTGCGTGAGCTTATGATTCCACTAATTTACAAAATCTGGTAATTTATGTTGGAAATTGATGTTTTCCGACAAGGTTAAAGGTGTGATGGAAGGATACGTGAGTTAAGACGTCCGCCACGGTCAATTGCAGGTAAACGGCTTAAAATACAACAGTGTGTGTCGTTTTCTGGGAATACGTCTCTATTCTAAACTGATACTCCCTTTTGCTCTTCACCTACAACAAGGAAAACATCCCTGTTGACATATTTAGACTTTATTTTGGTATGAACCATATTTTGAAATAATGCATCGTAGAATGAAATATCGCGTTAATGTTGGATGTCTGCGCAGAAATCTCTCACTTATTGAGACAGACGGTATTTTTGAGGTTTTATAAACATGTTTGGTCAAAATACATAAAATATTGCTCCAGTAGATACATATAGCATAATTTGCTACACATAATGATCCCAACAATTCTTGTATACTTGTTATATAGCGGCATTTAATGAGAAACTTTTTAAATAAAAATAAACATTCAGTTCAAATCCCGTGAATTATTATTATTTATTATTAGCACCACGTCTTACTACCCGTTCGGGTTGTACGCACTTACGCTAATGTGTAATGGTAGGATGATTGTGAGATGAAATGGAGAACCTAAAGTTTAACGTGGGATCCGAACCACAGTGGAGGCCTGGCATTCCCGAACATTCACAAGTTGTGATTAATACACAATCCCGTGAAGCCTCTGAAAAATATTCAAGAACTGTTGAATAACTGTAGCAAATTATATTAAATGTATCTACTAGAGTATTATTTATTTATTTATTTTGGCTGAAAAAGTGTTATAAAACCTACACACGTACTGTTCGTAGCTTTGAATTCTTTCCATCGCGCCAATTCAAGCTATGAATTCGAACTCAATATGATGCTACGAGCATAACTTGTTTACTTCGCCAGGTACTTGGAAACCAGTCCTTTACTTCAGGTAAAAAGGTGATCTGGACATAAATATGTCAACCTACACACAGAGGAGTATCTTATTATTTGACCTACACCTTTCCTTTTGTCGCCTAACTTCAAGGACAGGTGAAAGCTGACACAAGACAACCCTCAATCTGTGTATTAGGTTTCGTCTGCTCCATCTGCAACAGACTGAACAAAACACACGATAACATGTTTTTTTTATGACTTTTAGAATATTTTGTTATGAAGGTGTATGACTAACTTTGGTTACGGATACAAGCCGTAGTCTTTTGGTGCATCTATCAATACATATGTAGTTAAAATAAACGGTAAGGTGCGCCACACAGCCTTTCACCCGCTTTTATCTTAAAAATAGACGTTTACTAAGAACTCGTTAAGATTTGTGAAACGAAATAGTAGGAATGTACATTGTTGTAGAAACACTACACCAACGATCATAAATGAAATAATATACACTGTTACTTACTCTACGGCATTAGGAACTAGGGATAATTTACAAAAAAAATAAGAAAATAATATATTTGCTTATATTTCAGAAATTATTCATTTTATAAAAATATATTTAAAATAAAATATGTTTATCTTTAATAATACTACAATTTTACAATAATAAGTTAGTTCGTATCTCAAATAGTTGCGGAGAAATGATGAAAATTGGAAGATTTCCCCCACGTAAAATGTTCATGAGAAAATGAGGATTGCCATCTTATTTATTATGATAAACAATTTCCAGATATACATTTTTTATCAAAATCGTTGGAGAAAATTTTGAGAAAATCGATTTTTTATTTTGTAGACCTTCAGTAAATTACCTTTAATTTTAGGGTTGTATAACTGATTCAAAGTGTTTGTTAGTTAAAAGAGAGAGAGATGATAACATTGTCTAAAAAAACATGTTTTTATAGTTTTCTTTGTAACCCTAGCAGTTTTCACACAACTCGCAGTGAAACGGTTGGAGTGTAGTTAGCATTTTGTGGAGTTTCCCTTCAGATTATTTTCCTAGCACACACAGGTTGTTTGTAGTTGTTAGGTTTGGGCGTTATTCTCATATATTCCCAGAGTCCATTCGTTATAAAAATGTGATAACTGACAGCCAGCAGAATATGTAAAAATGTTTAAAAGAAAAACATAATTAAAAAGGAATAGTAATTTTGTGAAAGTTTGTCAAAACAGACAACCAATCGATATACGATTTTGTAGATCAAATGGATTGGCGAGTGGATACATGAAAGTATATCTGGTAGCTTTTGTTAGCTGTCAATTAACACCACTCCTGCGACGAATAGACTTTACTCTACCCCAGTTATATAAGGGGTGCACACAAAAAAGCCACCCGGCCGCAAAATTTACCTTGGGCCACCCCTGGTAGGGGGTCCCTCTCCCTCTTTGGCCACGCCCTTAGATTACCCNCCCTTAAATTACCCCCCCCCCCCCGCTTAAATCCCCGAAAAATCCCCACATTCTCCCTTAAACGTTTTTATACAATGACTTAGTTCTTATACACAAACCTATTCTGAAAACAATAAAATATTGTACCTACTTAAATAGTTAAAATGAAAAATGAAAGAATATGTGATACGAATAATGAGTTACTCATTACTCGTATAACATATTCTTTCATTTTTCCATACACACTTACGTGTACCATTATTCATTTTAATCCGTTTCGGTGGTCAAGTGGTCCCAGTCAGTGTTTCTCAAACTGTGGTGATCGGACCAATGGTGGTAGGCCTACAAACCGTTTCAAACTATCTTATTTTTGAAAAAAAAAAATCTTTTCATCCTAAATGTTTGATGTTTGTAGGTTGGTGAACATTTTAGAACTTAACATTCACATATTTGTGGCTCTAAGCTTTGAGTAGATTTTTTGAGTGCCAAACGATATTAATAAAATCATTTATCAAAGTTTTTTCTTGACCATTAGCGTTGCTAGCGCTTAAATATTAGGAGAGTGGGGAGGGAGGATTAATAACTGTATGAACAATTTTCAATTTAAATTAAAACATGAACATAATATTGTACAAACTGAATAAAACTAGCTACACAATTACGGCAAAATTCTATAACTTTTATAAATATACTATGCGTTGCTCCAAATGTGCATTGACATTTGTCTAAACAACACTTCATTGGTTAATGTGCCCCATTTGAATAGATTATTGAGGAGGTGTGCCCCTCAACCCTCCTACTGCAGCCTCCAATTTGGTCTCACCCCACTAATGACGCAAGTGCCCTTGGGTTTGACCTGGTTAGTATGGGCTGAAGTCTTAAGGTAAAGTCAATTCTCCATAAGAGTGGCGATAACTGACAGCTAGAAGAAGATTTTTCATTGTATTATTATTATTATTAGCACCGCGTCTTACTACCCGTTCGGTTTATACGCACTTACGCTAATGTGTAATGGTAGGGTGATTGTGAGATGAAATAAAGGACCTACAGTTTAACGTGGAATCCGAACCACGGTGGAGGCCTGGCATTCCCCACATTCACAAGATGTCTTGTCAGAGGTGAAGGAAGGGTTTGGTAATCAGATAAATATGTGCCGGGACCGAGGATTGAACCCCGGCCGCCAGCACAGAAGTCGGACACCTTACCCCTAGACCGATTTTTCATTGATTGAAAGTATAAGATACCTCAACCCAGTCGATAGAATGTCTGTCTACTGAGCTAAGGGTCCCGGATTCGATTCCCGGCATGGTCGAAAAATGTATCTTAGAGAAATGTGGTTTTACCCTTTCATAGGGAGGAATTAATGGCCGGAGACTGGATGTTGTGCCTGTCCTAGTCTTAAGTTATATTATAAGTCATATGAAGCTACGACAGGCCTAGCTAGCCGGTAGTGGAAAATAAACAGCTGGAATAAAAAAACGATCCAGGCCACAGGCTGGAAACAGTAATGGATGTAAAAAGAAAAATTGATTGAAAGTCACTGTAGATTTTTTTTTGTGTCGCATCTTAATAGCCGTTTAGGTTATACGCATACGTACTAATTACGCTAATGAGTTACGGATGAGGAATGTTGACTTTAGAGGAAATGTACCCGAATTTTCGTGGATGGAGAGTGGAAAACCTCTAAGGGAAAACCACCCTCAGTCCACTCTACCAAGCTTTGAACCCCGATCTCCATTTCATCGGCAGTCTAGTCTCACACGTGAATAGCGCGTTTGACCAAGCAGCCACCGGAGCGGGTAACAAAACTATTAATTTTAATGTTAACGACCAGATAATTAAATGCGTCGTTTACAAAACATATCAGTGGTAGTCGTGCCATGTAAAGTTAAAAGCATCGATATCTCATCTCATTAGTCGTTGCCCCGAGCTTAGTGTTTGTTAAGTAGGGAGTGATTCTCGTTTACGATGAAGTAGTTAAGATAAGACCATTTTAGTTAAATGTACAAGGGAGGAAGACGGCTACAAAATATACCCAATGAGGCATTTAAGTTGAGACACAAGAATATCTTGAAAATTAAGTGTTTTGTAAAAAAAATTGCTTCGTTCAAAAATTGTTTTGTTTTTGAGGGGGAGAGAGAGCCCTAGCTATTTTGCCCAATACTTTTTATTCAACATCAATTTTTGAAGGTATTTTAGATCGTTTTTTATAGCACTTTTTATTAAATAATTTTTATTACATTGTGTTATGACGTTAAAAATTTGTAATAGAAAATACAAGTGAATTAACTTGAAAAATTAATATCATTAAAAAAGGTTTCCGGAAAAAGTTGCTAATGTTTTTGTTTAGAATAAAATTCTGTTAAAATAATTATAGTTTTTCATTTTAAAAAACAAAATTGACGTTGTAATAACTTTGAAAATATCCACCAAATAAAAAAAGAAAGCCATGTTCTCTTTCCCCCTCTAAAAACAAAAATATTTTGTATGAAGCATTTTTTCTCTCTCAAATATTTTCGGAATATGCTGGTGACTCAAATTTAATGCCTCACCCGGTATATAAGATGCTCACTGGAATCGTTGAATATAATAATACGTATTAAACGGTGAAGTTAGTTGCACTGAAAGACAGTTGTTAAAGGTCATTTCACCAGAATACCAAACTTGTGAAAAATAAAATCGCTATTCAAAAGAAACTTAAATATACTCAAAACATGGACATCCAGATGCCAATACATTTCGAAAGTGTGATTCTATAAATTTGATGCTATACGGGATGGAAGTCAATATAAACCAAAGAATGCATTAAGTTTTTGTCTAAACGATTTTAACTATGTTTTTAGGAGACATGACACAGTGACTGTTTGCACGACCTCAAATCACGTTATTTAATATCTGATTCAATTGAAGGCACTAAGAGAACTTTGAAAAAAAGTTATTAATTTACCCTTACCAGCAAAATATATCATAAAATCACGTGTTTAAATCTTTGTTTATGTGTGTAGGATTATTATGATAAGAATAAACTTTGAGAAAATATGAACATATTATTTTAAAATTTATTAATATCATTTAATGGGATTTATCCAAAGTTACAGCTACAAATAAAAAAAATAATGAGATAACGCATTCATTAAATAAACATGATCAAAATGCATCTTTAACTGCCAAACATTTGCATTTATTTATAAATAAGTTAAAATGCAGGATTTATTTCGTCCCTGAAACGTGGTACTATAATAATTCAACACGGGACGGGTGGCAACCCTAATTTTAAGATACACATATTTTAATCAAAACACGTTTAATATTATCTGTGCTTAAATAGTGCTGCTCTCAGGTAGCTGTTTTGGTTACTACTTCTAGTTTAACGCTCTACACACAGGTAGCAGCAGCTGAGAGATGGAACACGATTCCCTGTTGTTTTTTTAATTTTTTAATTCTAGACTTGCATAACTTTGAAATTTGTTGAATTCTGATATAAATAGACTTTTAGGAAATATATATTTCATTGCGGTCAATATTAATGACATTTTATTTGATAGGTTTTCATATGATCCAATAAAATTGACCGTTGACGATCAAATGACTTGATATATGAATGAATATATGAAAACTAATTCAGTAGTTATTATAACTGACCAGCAAGATCCTTCCAATCTATTATTAGCACTGCGTCTTACTACCCGTTCGGGCTATACGCACATACACTAATGTGTAATGGTAGGGTGATTGTGAGATGATAATGGAGGACCTACAGTTTAACATGGAATCCGAACCACGGTGAAGGCCTGGCATTCCCCACATTCACAAGTTGTGATTAATACACGACTCGTTAGAGGTGAAGGAAGGGTTTGGCAATCAGATAAATCTTTGCCGAGACTGGGGATTGAACCCCGGACCTCCAGCACAAAATTCTGACACCTTACCCTTAGACCGCCAGGTCACCTTTGGTTACTGTTAATGAGAAAATAGGGTTTTTGAATCCTAGCTAAGTTTACCTAGATTAATTTTCAACATATGATTTTCACTGATTTACTACGATACGCTCTTTATGCTGGTGCGAATGAAATTCTTTCAAGCTACCTTAAGCATCCTTAACCCTAATATTAAGTCGGCAATAAAAACAACAACTAGGGAGTTAGACGTAGTAATTATTAATATAAATAAATATTGGTCACAGTTATCATACAAAGAGAGCCCTTCAAAAATTAGGCTCTTCTAGTTCTAAGTAATTAAAGTGAATATTGATGTCAAATAAGTTGACATCTAAATTTATCTCCTCATTCTCTTTTCTCCTCTGCTACTCTGATTATTTTATATCTAAGAAAGGACAGCTTAAAAACCGGGCTCACAGCTGATTATTATTATTATTATTATTATTATTATTATTATTATTATTATTATTAGCACCACGTCTTACTAACCGTTCGGGTTATACGCACTTACGCTATTGTGTAATGGTAGGGTGATTGTGAGATGAAACGGAGGACCTACAGTTTAACGTGGGATCCGAACCATGGTGAAGGCCTGGCATTCCACACATTCACAAGTTGTTATTAATACACGTCATGTCAAAGGTGAAGGAAGGGTTTGGCAATCAGATAAATCTGCTCCGGGACCGGGGATTGAACCCCGAGCTGATTAACAGAAATATACTACACTGCTCGAACCAGAGATTCCCCTTGAAGTGCGATTTTCTTCATTCTTGACTTATCAGCAATAAAATTGGGAAGAGTAAAATAGTTTTTAATTTTAAATTAAATACACATTTCTTATTAATATATTTTAAAAAACGGAAGATACTTTCATTGGTCTCAATTCAACTGTTTTTTTAAAGTAGAATATAGAAAGATAGAAAACCGTACACCGTTGCGATGCACCTGGTTCTATAACCTACCTAGGTTACGTGGGGAAGATGGCTTCTTAATAGATACTACAGTGACCCGTTTCGGTGGCAGCATGGTCTAACGCACCTTTCCTGCAATAATATAAACTGTCGATGATGGGGATATCAAGGTTAGAATCTCTGTCGGGCATACTGAGGGTATTTTTTCCAATCGGCCTTCACGCAAATGCGGATACACTTCATCTAAATACGACCTTCCTAAACCATGAAACCATTAGCGTAGTTATAACAGAAGCGTATAACCTGAACGTGTAGAAAGACGCGGGACTGAAAATAAATATTCTATATATAGTCTTCAAAAACCAAACCAAAAGGCCTTTCAAAAATGGAACTTGAAATTGAGAGCCAGTGCAGTATATTAAAGTGAAAGCGTACGGGATGCGAGAAAAGTTTTTTTTTGTTACAGTTTTCGTAGCAAAACCTTTTTTTGTTCAAAATTAATCGAATATTGCCCCATTACACAACAGAACATCCTTGACAGATATTCAACAACTGTTGATATCACCATGTGAAGAAAATTAAACTAAACGTTACTACTAGAATAATATTTTATTTACTCTGAAAAAAAAAATTGCAACACTTCAAAACCACTGTCCTTTTTTTCACATATTCTACATCTCCACCTTAAGGGCACCACCACTTTCTTGATGGGAAATATCTACACACTGTGGTGTTTACTATGCTAATAGAAATTATGAAACCTAAAAACTTCTTGAACAGTCCCCAATAAACTTAAAATTGAGGAATCTTAAATCTATATCCTGAATTTGAAAAGAAGCCCAGACTCTGCTAGGGCTTATTTCATACCAGTATCCTACTGAATAGTAGTAAAAAGGACTTCCTTCAACCGTTCTAGAAGGCCTTTTTTTTTACCAGAATACTAATATAAAATTGGCTTATGGTATGGAATAAGGCTTTACAGAACGGGCTTCTTACCTAAATCAGTGGGTATCTTTCTAAACAATTGCTTTGATCTCATAACGGTGACATTTTGCGTGAAACGTAGTTAAGACGATTGGCCCTTTTCATTTGGCGAGGAAATGCAGAACCATGGGAACAAACCGTTTTCTTCAAGAATTGTTATTGTTTTGCAATTTTATTTTAGGAAACGGTTTGTTCAAGAATAGAAGCATGTTGATTAAGTTATACTTTTTATATATACACCTCCTCTATGATTTTAACAGTGATCAAATATCTATAAAATAGAAAACTACCGGCTTCATAACCAAAAATAAGAAAATGTGACAATTAATAAACATTGATACATTATCTTGGAAGGGGTGTTGAAAATATTAACATAAAAATTTCACTCGTTCTCGAGAAAAGTGATATTTCCAAACGTGTGATTTTCCTGCAAGACTTGTCCGGTAGTTAGCGCCATCTACGGTTTCCGTGATACATCTGTTCTTGTTGGTGTGGAAGGATACTTTGGTTGGTTGTGAAACCACGCCACGCCTTTCACCCTCCCGCCCATCATTCCACAAAATAGGCTTTAGACTTGCACTCGACAGGGCCAAGGGCCTTAAAATGATGTGTTGTTGACAGACAAAAATAATGTTCCAGGACTATATATTTACAAATAAGTCACTCACTGTAAGTCATTGAAATAATAATAATAATTTCCCCACAAGCGGTGACCTGGCGGTCTAGGGGTAAGGTGTCGGACTTTTATGCTGGCGGCCGGGGTTCAATCCTCGGTCCCGGCAAAGATTTATTTGATTACCAAACCCTTCCTTCACCTCTGACAAGACATCTTGTGAATGTGGGGAATGCCAGGCCTCCACCGTGGTTCGGATTCCACGTTAAACTGTAGGTCCTTTATTTCATATCACAATCACCCTACCATTACACATTAGCGTAAGTGCGTATAACCCGAACGGGTAGTACGACGCGGTGCTAATAATAATAATAATAATAATAATAATAATATTTCCCCACAAACCGGTACACTTCTAGTGTTTCACTCGAAGAGATGAATCAGTGGGGGTGGAAACCTATTTTTGTGAGGTGAGGTGGGGGATTTAATTTTTTTTTTTAAGATTTGCCCTCCAACCTCAAATAAAGTCCAAGGATACTTTCCAGGAAAATGCTGCAAGTAAAAGTGATCCCCCTAGAAGCTATTTGGAAAGGTCTTATACTTGCAAATTTTAAAAATTTAGATGATTCTAGAAGCTATTAGGAATAGTCCTGGCCTGGATTTTTTTTTAAAATTAGTTTCCTCTAGAAGTTATTGAAAATAATTTCCTCCCTAATTATTTGTGAAAAATAGATGCTCTAGAAGCTATTTGGATTGTTTTTTTGCCTGGAGATTAAAAAAAAATACATGCCCCTAGTGTGGGAAATCCACTTTTTCAATTCTAAGCGAACTCGAATAGAACATATTAAATATTTTTGAAGAGGAATTTAAGTTAGAATATTTTTTATTAGTTGTTATATGCTTGAAACAATATTATAAGTTTGTTATTTATACAATTTTATGACCCAAAATTACTTTAAACATATTTGTTTGCACAATTTGTTTCTAGTATTAATTTTAAAATTTTGATAAATCAATTTACAATTAAATTACGTAAGATTTTTTTACATCTGAACATTGTATTTTACTGTACAAAACAGCTCAAAATAGCAGAAATTGACCATGATTGACGAAGATTCGTAACTGTCGAAGATGGATATTTTTTTTTCAAAGCGAAATCGAAGCTGATATTTGTTTCGAAACCAATTCTAAGTTTCTAAATTTCACACACCCCTAGTATAATCCTAGACTGGCAAATTTTTGAAAATCTATTTGATGTCTTGAAGGAGGGGGGTGGGGAGACAACCTCCCTATTTGCTTCCCCCACCTGGGTACACCACTGCTTGGAGCTATTTCATACAGGAATTTTATATCGTGTGATACACTGTAATATCAAGTGTGGAACATTGCTTGCACTAACCTTGAATCTATCTTTATGCATCTTCGAGTCTTTCAATAACTTTCCCAAAGACTTTTAATGTAAAGAAAAAAACAACATATATGTATAAAAAGGTATAAAACGTGCATCAAACGGGCAATAAAGGGTAGAACAAAGCACCATCTTTCCAGAACGTAATTAATCTATGGCATGCCTATAGGTCTGACGTTACTCTCCACTCCCATTGTGTCCATTGTCCAGACAAGGCAAGGGAACGAAGTAAAACTAATCGCTCAATCAGAACGCACGCCCACCTCCTTCTTCTCTTCTCAGGTGAAGCCGGTCCTTGTCTCGACATTCCTTCATAATGACTGCAGCATCGCGGCACCCCACCTGTCTGCGCGCGCAGCATCCGAGACATGCAGCCGCAGCAGTGGCTACCAGGTGGCCGACAGGTTGGACTGGACAGGAACCACTCGCCCTGTATACCAGTGAGTAGTGACAGATACCAGAGATCTGCAAGCAGTGACTTGTACACCAGTGACCGATATTACTCATATTAGAGGTCTGCATGCAGTGACCGATAATACTCATATTAAAGGTCTGCATGCAGTGACATGGGCACCAGTGACCGATATTACTCATATTAGAGGTCTGCCTGCAGTGACTTGTACACCAGTGACCGATATTACTCATATTAGAGGTCTGCCTGCAGTGACTTGTACACCAGTGACCGATATTACTCATATTAGAGGTCTGCCTGCAGTGACTTGTACACCAGTGACCGATATTACTCATATTAGAGGTCTGCCTGCAGTGACTTGTACACCAGTGACCGATATTACTCATATTAGAGGTCTGCCTGCAGTGACTTGTACACCAGTGACCGATATTACTCATATTAGAGGTCTGCCTGCAGTGACTTGTACACCAGTGACCGATATTACTCATATTAGAGGTCTGCCTGCAGTGACTTGTACACCAGTGACCGATATTACTCATATTAGAGGTCTGCCTGCAGTGACTTGTACACCAGTGACCGATATTACTCATATTAGAGGTCTGCCTGCAGTGACTTGTACACCAGTGACAAATACTACTCATACTAGAGGTCTGCATGGAGTGACATGGGCACCAGTGACAGATACTACCCATACTAGAGGTCTGCATGGAGTGACATGGGCACCAGTGACAGATATTACCCATACTAGAGGTCTGCATGGAGTGACGTGGGTACCAGGGACAGATACTACTCTTGACTCAATCAAGGTCAAAGGGAGGAAAGCATGTGAGCTTAGGTTTGTACGTACCTTTTATTCTTATTTAATAGGTTACAGGGCGACCTGGCGGTCTAGGGGTAAGGTGTCACACTTCTATGCTGGGGGTCTAGGGTTCAATCCTCGGTCCCGGCACAGATTTATCTGACTGCCAAACCCTTCCTTCACCTCTGACAAGACGTGTATTAATCGCATCTTGGGAATGTGTGGAATGCCAGGCCTCCACCGTGGTTCGGATACCACGTTAAACTGTAGGTCCTCCATTTCATCTCACAATCACCCTACCATTACACATTAGGGAAAGTGCGTATAGCCCGAACGGGTAGTAAGACACGGTAATAATAATAATAATAGGTTTCAGATTGACAAATATTTGGTCATCTGTAAAAATAAAGTTTGTGCGTTTATTCCTATACCCTGTATTCAAAAAAGAATTGCCTGATGCAAACGACATTAGAACATGGTAATCGAACCTTGAACCTTTGACTTATCTTGCCTATGTTCTTATCAGCGAGTTCTTGTGGTAAAAGACCATTCCACTTGGTTTAATCACGTTCTTCCTGAAGGCACACTTCCAGACTTGCACACCAATAGCTGCTTCAAACGTGCTTCAGTGGCTGAATGGTTTAAGGCGTCACTCTCGTGTTGGACTGGTCTGCTGATGACTGGGAGATCGGGTTTCTAATCGCTGTCGGGTCTAATGAGGGTGGTTTTTACTAAATGGTTTCCAACTCTCCTTCCACGCAAATAGGATATAAAATGCTTACTTCCTAATCCCTACCCCAATAACGTAATTATTATATCTGCGTATAACATGAACAGGTAGTAAGGCACGACTATGTATTTAAAAAAAAAGCTGCTTTCAAATGCATTTAATTTTTAGATTCAGTGGGGAAAATGTAAGACTCAGGTCTTTTAAAAATAATACTATAATGGAAATTGAAAGTTTAATTTGCATTTTAGCCTATTTTTCCTTATTTTATACACAACACATTTTTCAATTCGTACTTTACATGGCTATTAAAACGTTTTAGTTTCTAGAGAAGGGTATCAAGAGGAAATGTACCAGCATTATAGTAGAGAAGATATGGTTAAATCACAGTTCACCAGGCTGATAATCGAACCCAAACCTCCCCGTCAAAGAAAGTTCCATCTATGGCTCAGACCACTTTAGGCCACCTTAGACCATATACCCACCAATGTGGGCATTCAAGCTATATAATAAATAAACAATGAAGTAACCTATTTTTTATTTCTTTTATAAATCGTATCGATTCTGTACCCCTTGGGCAATCGAATAATTTGGTGTTAGAATAAAACATTAAAATGTAAAAACAAACCTGCTTTAGTTGAAATTTCAAAGTAATTTGCAGAGCTAAGCCTTCAAATGTCAGTAGTATTCTATGTAGAAGAAGTGGTTCTAGCAAACCCTCTCAGAAAGTCATCGCCTCGGTATTACTGATTGAAAGACATCATCGAGTCACTAGATAATTTCGGGTGGCCTTGAAGTGGTCCCTATACAACTTGCTGACGTCATCCGTCGTTTGACCTTTTGTGTCAAGTATCATTCCAGCTCTTCTTGGATGGTCCTAGAAATTATTCTCACCGAAATTCTCGGGAGCGACGTCGTCCATTCATTGGATCTATCTTCTGAATTCTGTCCCCGCCCTATCTTCATTCCAAAACCAACACGTTTTCCTGTCGACCCTTATTCATTTCCTGCCGTGACTTAACCAATCATAGTAATGAGTCAGGATCACTGAGCTTAGTCATTCAAGGAAAGAAAACAAGTTAAATCTGCATTTTATCAGATTATAGCAAAGCAGTGGGGACATTAACTTATTTGTGTAAGGAAACGGGTTGGAAGGGGGGGGGGGGGGGTTGGTT
>CABFOV010002338.1:46113-65829 GCA_902141375.1 Timema poppense | reverse complement strand
GGGGGGGGGGGGGAGTTGGTTTTAGAGACTTGACTTCCTTCCCCTCCCAATGCCCCCCCACCCGATAAATGTTAGAAAAATTAGATGTTCCTAAATCAATTTTGAGCTGTCCATCCATATTTTTGAAAATGTTATTATTTTTGCAAGTTATATAAAATAATCTTCACCAGATTTTTTTTTTTTAAACTCGATGTTTACAGAGGCTATTACGATTGGTCCTCACCTTGGTTTTTACATAAATTATATACCTCTAGAAGCTATTTAGTTTATTTAATTATTATAACATATGTGTACAACCTGAATAAGTAGAAAGACGAGGTGATAAAAAAATAAAAATAATTATAATATTGTACGTACTTCCAAATCAACTATTCAAATGACTATTTCAACACAAATTCTTCCGATCATCCACAACCATTAAAAGATATCCTAATAAAATTTATCGTAACTATGTTTAAAAAAATACCAATTGGGATTTTAACCAAACCATCGAGAGTCTAAGGTAAGAGGTCACTCTCGCAATAAAGTGAGACAGTATTACTGGAGATGAAGATATTGGGGTTCGAATGATGGGTGTAATGAGGGTAGTTTTCCCTAAATAATTTTACCCTCTCCCTTTATGCATGGATACATTTTCTCTCCTCATCTCTGCTCTGGCACTATACATATGTGAATAGTCCAAATGGGCATTATGATGAGGGTGCCCAAATAAATTATCAGCCTACTTGGGTTATACGTGTTTAAATATCCTGGTGGAGTAGCCAGAAGGACTGAAGAATTGAGAGGTAATGTACCTGGATTTACACGAAGAGAAAGTAAACTATTTATAAAAAAAAATATTTTCAGTACACCCGTCAAGAATTACAACCTCGATCACCTTGGTATCGATAAATCAGATCTAACATTCCGTCAGCGTGCCCAACCCGGTGCATTTACAATTTTCGCGTATAATAATAATAATAATATTTAGCACCACGTCTTACTGCCCGTTAGGGTTATACGCTTTACGTAATAATTACGCTAATGGATTATGATTGGGAAGGATGAATTATAGGAAGTGAACCCGCATATGCGTGGAGGGAGAGTGGAAAACCATTTAGGAAAAAAACACCCCCAGTTCACCCGACCGATGATTCGAACCTCGATCTCCCCGTCCTCAGCAGTCGAGCTCAACACGACTAGCGCGTTAGTCAACTATGCCACCGAGGCGGGTTTCGTGTAAACCGTGCGAGCTTACAATGATTAAGGTCATTCGACAATTAATATGTTACTGCACAATTTTAACTATTATTTCTAATCATTACAGTTCACGAGCTATAAGGGGCTGAACTTGCTATTTTATACTTCTTGCATACCATTGTGAAGGCGATTGACCCTTTTCATTTGGCGTGGAAATGCAGAGCCATGGCAATAAAAGGCTATCTTCAAGAATGTTTATTGTTTTGCCATTTTCTTTTCGGAAACAGTTTGTTCAAGAACAGAAGCATGTTGATTAAGTTATACGTTTTATATACACACCTCCTATATAATTTTAACAGGGATCAAATATCGATAAAATTGACATTTTTCAATAGAAAACTACCGGCTTCATAACAAAAAAATAAGAAAATGTAACAATTAATAAACATCGATACATTATCTTAGAAGGGGTGTTGAAAATATTAACTTAAAGATTTCACTCGTTCTCGAGAAAACTGATATTTCCAAACGTATGATTTTTCCGCAAGGCCTGACCGGTAGCTAGCACCATTTACGGTTTCCGCGATCCATCCGTTGTTGTTGACGCGGAAGGATACTTTGGTCAGTTGTGAAGCCTTTCACCCTCCCACCCACTATCCTACAAAATATGTTTTAGACTAGCACTTCACAGGACCAAGGGCCTTAAGGTAAAGTAATAATTAACGTATTGAGCTCAAACTTAGTGTAACTATACATTTGTGTGAGGTGTACACAGTAAAATATTTAAAATACCTTAAAGAAAAAGACAACCTCGGTGGTCTTGGATTAAAGTGCTTGCCTCAGGATCCGATATGCGTGTGTGTGTTCAAAACCAGCCGAGGTCAATAGATTTTTCTTGAGTGATAAAAATCTATAGAGGAACTTCCTTCACAGGGTAAATAAAGCCACCGATCCCATGTCGATTGTGGCACGTAAAAGATCCCTGGAAGATACGTGAAAATAACTCTCCTGGAAAACTTGGTAGGTCCTTTCACTCTCGCTCATAGAAATCCTCGTGTGCGATCAAACTAGTCGGTTCAGAAAGTGCACGTTAAATACTTAAAATAAATAAAAAATAGAGATTTTTTAATGTACACATTGCAGTTACATAGTTTTAATAATCTATAAATACCGTGCCTATTATAGACCGGTAATATGATTTTATCTAATTTTGTAGAAAACAATGTCCCCCACTTCGGTGGCCGCATGGTCTAAGGACACACTCTTGCAATAGACTGGGCAGCTTATGACGTGGAGATCGGGGTTCATATCCCAGTCGGGTGTACTGAGGTTTTTTTCTAAATGGTTTTCCACTCTCCCTACACATAAATGCAGGCACACTTGCTCTAAATGTAACCTTCCTCATTCCTAACACATTAGTGTAATCAGGACATAGGCGTACAACCCGAAAGTCTAGTAAGACGTAATGCTTAAAAAAAGTGCACAATATCATTATTTAGAATTTTTAATTAACCTATAGTAGGTGACCTTGCGGTCTAGGGGTAAGGTGTCAGACTTCTGTTCTGGCGGCCGGGGTTCAATCCTCGGTCCTGGCACAGATTTATCTGATTACCAAACCCCTCCTTCAGCTCTGACAAGACATCTTGTGAATGTGGGGAATGCCAGGCCTCCACCGTGGTTCGGATTCCACGTTAAACTGTAGGTCCTCCATTTCATCTCACAATCATCCTACCATTACACATTAGCGTAAGTGCGTATAAACCGAACGGGTAGTAAGACGCGGTGCTAATTATAGTAATTAATGCAACGATTACTATCGCACACAGCGCAGAGGTGGATCCAGAATTTTCGGGATTGGGAAAGGGGGTAAAGGGTGGATAGGGAGGTTCTGATCATTCGTATGTGTAATTTTATTAGCTATATGGATTCATTCAAGTTTATTTCTATTTTCAGCAAATTTAATCAATATCTCAATAATTATTACTAAGAAAAGGAAAATACTGATTAAAAATAGAATATTTCTTTATAAAAACGCATACAAGTTTAATGTTAATTAATGTATTTTGTTAAATTTTAATTTTCTTAGTACCACGTATTAATACCCGTTCGGGGTATACGCTAATGTACTAATTACGCTAATGAGATTAGGAAGGTTATATTTTTGCTAATTAAATCATGTGTTAGGAATGTAAATCAATTAATGGCAATGAATGAAATGCGAAGCAACTGGTTTGTGAGATAATACGCGACAGTACAACTAGTAATGACTCTAACATAGTTTAAAATGGTTTAATTTGTTTAGTTATTGTAATATTAAATAAAATAAGTATAATGGGGGAAGGGGGGGGTCACACCCCAAGCCCCCCCTTTACATCCGTCCTTGAGACCACGTATCTGACCACTTTATCCTGCAAAGCCTGGCGTGTAGTGTAACACTGGCCAGAATATTGAACACCTCCACCGGCGACCGACCGTGCTAGTAAAAGCCAAAGTAAATAGAGATTCATGTGTGTCATACATTAGAGGTCCGCCTACCTGCCTACTCACACTGCCCCTCGTGGCAGATAACTAACCGTTAATGACCAAGAGATACTTGGAAGTAGCAGCCTGGATATTTAGACGTCACCTTGAACTGATTTGGTCGCACTGGTGCCGTTATGTAGCACAGTTACAGGCACGTCGGCTATAGTGTGGTCGTGGGAGGAAGGTAGGTTTGGAAAAAAACAAAAAAAAATTGTTTTCCAGTCGACATCCATCTTAAGCACGTGGTTACGCTGTATGACTGTCAAGCTCATTCAGTCTAGCTCGCCGTGTGTCGGAAGGAATCCGGGTTTGAACCCCCACCAGATCTACTGAGGGTAGTTTTTTTCCTAGTTGATTTACCACTCTACCACCACGCAGATACGACACATTTTCTCTTAATTCTTCCTTCCTCATAACGGTCTTAAGCGTTACTTTCATGTTAGACTAGGATTATCGGGGATCGAATCCAAGTCAGTTCTACTGAGGATGTTTTTCCCACGCAAATGAGGATAGATTACCTCTGAATTGCTTCCCACCCCATCAGAGTAATTATCATGTATGTGTATTACCAGATCGGGTGCTGAGATGGGCTGGACTTTTTTTTTATCATCATTTAAACTATCTCTCAAAAGGCACAGATGAAGATCCCATAAGTCCCACTGGTGGGCATATGGAAAAAGGCGTCAGTATCGGCGGCTTGTTTTGTATGGCAATGATAGGAAGGGAGAAGTTTGAATCCCGGATTTGTGTGCTGATGTGTTTATATTTTCCTGAATAAATTCCTGCTGTACTTTCATGCAAATGAGGGTACACTTACTCTAAATTCTACCTTCATCATCTCTACCCTATTAGAGTAAATAATCGCATAGCCTGAATGGGTAGTAAAACGTGGTTGGGGTGGATGGCGGGGGTGGGGGTTGAACGCACACAGCTATAAAAGCTACTATATCAACTTTCACATATTCATACGTCAAGTCACGTGATCTGTAGCTGTCACTTTTGAAATATTTTATTGATACTGTACCTATAAAATAACACTAATAATTAATTAATTAAAATACTTATAATGCTTACAGTGAAACATCTGTTTTGTAATTTATAAAAGGCTCTTTCAATCAGTAGCGGTGGGTGACCATAAGAACAAGTGGTGCACTAATAAAAATATTCTCAACTATATGGCATATATAAACTTTTTATTCAGCCTATCATTTTACTTATGATAATATTTTAACATCAGTAAATATTTTAATCTTATACTTTGCAACTTAACAAAACCAAAAACAAATAATTGAATACCTTATATTAAAACCAACACAAAATTATTTACAAAACACCAAACTTAATTTTTTTTTTTTGTGTATGGAAAAAAATAGCAAATTACTATCTTACATTTTGATTAGATAAAATCGTAAATAGAATGATACGCGTAAGCATTTAGCCGATATAATAATAACATGATGTATTAAATAGCAACGATATTATTATTATTATTATTATTTAGCACCGCGTCTTACTACCCATTCGGTTTATACGCTTTAAGTACTAATTACGCTAATGGATTAGGAATTGAGAAGGTTGAAATAGAGAAAGTGAACCCGCATTTGCGTGGAGAAAGAGTGAAAAAGCATTTAGGAAACCCCCTCCCCCCCAGTTCACCCGACCGAGATGCGAACCTCGATCTCCCCGTCCTCAGCAGTAGAGCTCAACACAACTAACGCCACAGAGGCGGGTATAATACATTCACGGTAGGAATTGACTTCTGAAAGGTCTTTTTCCCTACTCATAAATCTACTATATAGTAGGATATTGGTAGGAAAAAAGACCTTTCAGAGAGTAATTCCTACCGTGAATGGAATATAGCAACGCTCTTATAGTTGATGATTACAGTTATAGCAGCATCTAAATATCATATTATTTAAATTGAAAAATGAAACCTGTACACTGGAATCGAACCCGTAAAGATACGAGTGAAGAATGACCCTGGTCACGGACAATTCCTGGATAGCTCAGTGGTTAGAGCATTGATGTACAAAGCCAAAGGTGCCATCCATATTCGACTCTCGTGTCCAGGTGTCATTTTTCAATTTAAAGAATACGATATGATAATATTATACCAAAATGTATTGCAAGCAATACAAGCTATGTAATAATACTACTTCGTTATGAATTGTTTTTATTTAAATATAATAACATGGCATTTTGTATGAAACTATTAGCGGTGCACTAGCACCTACGCACTTAATGAGGAATCATCACTGCTTTCAATTAAAAATGGACTGTATTAGACTAACCGATGTCTACTTCCACGAGAAAGTGATGTTAAATACAAAGTCAACACTAGCTCGGTCTTCAACGAGTGCATATATACCATCTTACAGGCAACAAAAGAAGTAGGTCGACCAAGCACGACAGGTTGGTTAGTATTGTTAGTTGAAACGTTACCACGTGGAGCGCTCGAGGGCAATGTCGCACGTCTAGCATCCACCGCGTGACACTCATTAATAACAATCACAAGTACGTAGCGCCTGATTGAGCCCTCTATTCAACTGTCGGAGATATCCCGAGATTATCATCTACAGTGCTACAGTAGCCCCGTGGCTTCTTTGGCGCTGACTGACAGCTCACAGCTGACTACTGACAGCCTACATTTAGATATATACCTAAATTTTGACCGTCAGAAGTGAGAGTTGCTAAATGCATGTTTTTGCAGATCATATGTTTCGGCGTAAGGATACATAATTTGGTCTAGTAGCTTTTCAAAGCTGTCAGCTGTGAGTTGTCAATCAGCACCAAAGAAGCCATGGGACCACTGTACCTAGTAATGGCATTATTTTCCTTAACATATCGATACATTTATCTTTCGATGTATCTTAAATTACATATATATATATATATACATATATATATATGATTTTTATATGGGCTATATACGTATGTATTATTATTTGGCTGATGTATTGTAACTTTCGATATATATATATATATATATATATAGATATATAGATATAGATATACACACACACATCGGCTGTTTCCGATATAAATATAAAACTGATACAACCGATATATACGTTGTTTCCGATATACTGAATTGTGACTCAAAATATAACAACTTTTGAATAGGAATCCGTGTTCTTCGAAGTCATCTTGAGTCAGGCGAGGCCATTGAAGGTGGGTAATTATGTTAATATTTTACTGAAATAAGCATACTTTGTTATTCTCCTACTATCTTAGTCTTGAAACACACGATAGAGGCCTAACACTTACCCCTGTCTGTAAACACCATTAGTTGATTTTGCAGCGTTGTCTGAACTAGCCCCATTTTTTGAGCATATTACTTACTGTCCACGGATGAGGCGTCACTCACCATAGATGGTTTCTTCAAATGCTGTAACAACAATATTTGGACTGAACAGAACCCCCATGCTACCGTTGTTTGCAACCACCAAGAAAGGTTTGCTGTGAATGTATGACCGGGTATTATCAGTGATAATGTGATAGGACCTTACCTCCTGCCACCGTGTTTGGCTGGACTCATTACAGAATCTTTCTGAAAGAAATTATACCGGATCTGTTATAAAATGTGCCACTAATCACGCTTCAGCAAATGTGGGTGCAACAGAAAGGAGCGCCAGTACATCCCTTTTCTTTTAAACGTGTGTGGATGTCTGAATATATGCTCATTTCAGCGGAATGGTATCTGATGTCCCCACCTTAATTGTCCTCGCCTAACTTAAGATGACTTCAGAGGAAATTAATTCCTATTCAAAAGTCATTTCACCCGACTCCCTCTATAAACTCCTTAAATTTTGACCTAACCGGTTGAATCATCTTGTACGAATATATATTTTTTAAAAATGCCTCTTTTCTCTTTTTAATACTCTCTTCATCTGTTGAAAATAGCGTACAAGTTTAATGAAAATAGGAAAACCTCTATTCATTAAATAAAAACAGAGAAACATATCGTTCAAATTATTGTTGCCTTTAAGCGTAGTTCAATGTATGAAATGGCCTTTTATAAAAACCAACATAAATTTTCAATCAACAACGATAGTCATATTTATATATTACTATCCAATTCACGCAGGTTTAATATCTTTTGGAATTTTGAAACTATTAAAAACAGCGTCCTTCCCCTTTCACCCTATTTATGGGCTGAATTTCGAAAAATCCCAAAAAGGTTCTGACCTGTTACCTAAAAAAGAGCCTTCCTGCCAAATTTGATCTTTCCTGTTCAAGCTGTTTGTAAGATATGGAACACCTTCCTGACCCCCGTTCCATTTCACCACGGCAGGGGTGAATTTCGAAATGTACCAAAAAAAACCCAACTTGCCCGCAACTTAAAAAGAACCTCCCAGCAAAGTTTCATCTTTCCAGCTCAAGTGGTTTGGAAGATACAGTTGTAGCTTTAAAAATGTTCCAATCCCCTTTTCAGCCCTTTAGGGGTTGAATTTCACTAAACCCCTTCTTATCGGATACTTACGACTTAAAAGGAGCATTCCTGCCAAATTTCAAGATTTCAGGTCGAGGGGTTTGGGAGATACGGTGATGAATCAATGAGGTTTATTTTTTCAGTGAGTGAGTAAATCGGGGTTTTATTATTTATATATATATATATATATATATATATATATATATAGATAGATAGATTAGCGCTATTTTATAGGTATTGATAATATCTATCAAAAGTGACAGCTGCAGGTCACATGACTTCATTTACTAATACGTTAAAGTAGATCTAATAGCTTCTCTAGCTGTCAAATAAGGTTCTTTTGATGATAATTGGTCTGTATATATTTTATTACTCAACGAAGACAACTTGGCAGCGCTGTAATCTCCTGCAAAGGTTCGTTGAACTAAAAAAGATGGAATTTTCTGTCTATTTATAGTTTTAATACGTTATTTATTAACAACGCACCCGTATTTTCTCGGAGGGGAAGTAAAAAATCATACCAAAAATTAATTATCTGTACAATCGTACATAATTTCTCATATAGTCTATTATACGTAGTTTGCAACAACATTTTTTCAAAATTTAGTCATCGGCAAACTACCCTAATTTTATTTTAAAAATAAAAATGAACCATAATTCCTATTTGTCATGTAACACATTCTCCAGATATTAGTTTAAAAATACTTAAGACAATTTTCAAAACAATTGTAACTTACAAAAACCAATCATATGTAAACTACCATGAAAAAATGTTTCCACCATAAGCTAATTATAATGAGAACGTAAAAACACCCTCAGTAGACCCACAACCAACTAATTTTCGGACATCAACCTCCTCGTCAGGGGCCGTTCTAAATTACTTGAGACTTTTTTCATGATTTTCGATCCCTTTTCCCACCACGTAAGGGATCGTAAGAATTTCCCTCAGCCCACCCCCCTTGTATCTTACGTACTTTCTTACGATTGTGTAAATTAGATTATTTTAATAGTTTTTATTATTTTTTAGACATGAGGATTGGTAATAAATCAAGTTTCATGAAATTTTAGAATACTTTAATTCCGTTAAATAAATGAGATATAAGTGATATCTTAAAATTAATATTTTTATTTTTATACTAAAAAAATATTTTGTTCTCACCATAAAGATTAAAAATAAACTTTACGTAAGATGGATTAGGAGCCCCCAACCCCTTTAAGAAAACGTAAGAAAATACTGACCCCCTCTCCCAAAAACCCTTACGTAATTTAAGGCCGACCTTCAACTGGCAAACCAGAAAAGAGAAGCTTGACGTCTTTGTCCGCGTGCCCACCAATCTGGGTAGTTTCTATATTGTTTTCTGAGATATTATTAGTGCTAGTTATTTTAGATGCAATTTTTTTTTACTAAGGATTCATAACTACCTTTTATCGTTTCATTATAGCGCGGATTATAGGATAGGACCATAGTGTAATCCATCAAGGTAAGACACCTTTCAGGCTAAGCGTTGTGATAAAAGCACTCTGTGAGAACAACTCACGTTTAAGCCCGTATAAAGTCTGACTAGCCTGTATTCCCCCTCTCCCTTAATCCGCCACTGATTAGACACACGAATATGTTTTAACCAGAAATCATATTGGAGCATGATTTGCTTCCTTCTTCATTTGACGACAACGAAAAGGATACCATTGAAATAGGATTTTTTTCGCTAATAAATATTAGTTTTTTTTTTGTTTCTTTAAATATCGTAAAATGTTTAGTTCCCTTTTCCAAACTTTAATGTTTTCTTATAAAGAAATAAGAAAACCGCACTACGATGCGATGCGACGTGACGTCTGGTTTGAGTTGTGCTACAAACCTTTACGCGTTAACCGTGGGGGGAGACTGCCCACAAGCTGTAGTTTGAAAAGGACTGACCTAAATGTTTAGTTCACAAATGACTCAACTAGAAGCTGTAGTTCACAAATGAATCAACTATAAGTTGTGGTTCGCAAATGATTCAACTACAAGCTGTAGTTCACAATGATAATAATAATAATAATAATATTTAGCACCACGTCTTACTACCCGTTCGGGTTATACGCTTTAGTTCACAATGACTCAACTACAAGGTGTAGTTCTCAAACGACTCAACTACAAGCTGTATTCACAATGACTCAACTACAAGGTGTACTTCTCAAATCACTGAGCCCTAAGTTGTAGTTCTCAAACAAATGATTTACATGTTGTGGTTCACAAATGACTCAACTATAAGCTGTAGTTCACATTGACTCAACTACAAGGTGTAGTTCTCAAATCACTGAGCCCTAAGTTGTAGTTCTCAAACAAAATTACGTAAGGGTATTTTTAGGGGTAAGGTGGCGGTGGTCAGTATTTTATTACGTTTTCTTACGAGGAGGTAAGGGAGGTCAGAATCTATCTTACGTAAGGTTTATTACCTATGTATATATTGAGACAAAAAAATACTTTATAATAACTATAAAATTTCACCTATATTTCATCTAATTAGTGCCATTAAATTATTCTAAATTTTTACATCACTTGCTTTATTAACAATCCTTATGTCTTAATATAACAAAATGATTAAAATAATATAATTTACCAACTCGTATAAAAATACGTAGGGCAAGGATGAGGGGTGTAGCAAAAACCCTTATGGTTGGGAGGGGGGAGGAGGAGAGCGGAGTCGTAAATAATGAAAATAAAACCTTACGTAATTCAAGGTCGGCCCCGTACCTTGCGAACGACTGAACTATTGAACTAAATGAATGAACTGCTCATTTCAATTAAATGAATCATTTCGAGCCATTCCCAACAATAACCACATTAGTAGGCAAAAGGAGGAAGTGATACAAAAGAAGAAGGAGGAAAGGATATCACCCACACTGTCTCAGAAACCAGAGGATGACGAAGAGTTGTCCTCGAGTGCGGTAGGTAAAAGCTACTTCAACATCACCACTCGCATATAAGTTTCGCCCTGTCCTTGAGACGGATCCCTTCCTGGCTTATTGCCTGTTGGTGTGAGGTTTACAACCCCATAAAACCTCACTCGCCTGCCATGACACACAGTGTTGCCAGGCACCACAAAACAAAAACCTCTCCTCTGACGGGGATGAGGACTCCAGCATCTCAAGTAGAAGGTGGTTTTTATTGAGCAGCCTTTGTTCTTCCTCGTTATTTAAACAGGGATGGGAGTCATGTGTAAATATCTACCGATACACGACAAACAAGAGCGACATCGGAAACCTTAGCCAAGTCTGAAGAATTTAACCTTATAACGAGGGGTTAAATAAAGGAGGTAGACTGTATTTTTTATAATTCATCTGAAGGTACAGTGATCGATCCTTGACAAGGGGCATTATAGTAGTACTGTGTCTGAGGGTCCAGCGTTCGTTCCTTGACAAGGGACACTATAGTAGTACTGTGTCTGAGGGCCCAGCGTTCGTTCCTTGACAAGGGACACTATAGTAGTACTGTGTCCGAGGGTCCAGCGTTCGTTCCTTGACAAGGGACACTATAGTAGTACTGTGTCTGAGGGTCCAGCGTTAGTTCCTTTATACATTTACAATTATGAGGATGCGATGAAAAAAGAAGGATTTATATTAAATTAACTTACATTTACGTGGGGGGAAGAGTGGGGAAAAAATTATTTAAAAGATCAAACGAGATTGATGATTTATCCCACGATTTGTATAATATTTGAGGTATTTAACGAATACTTTCTTAACCGACTGATTATATCAACCCACGACTTATAAACTAGCTTGAATCTAGAACAGACATAACATCCAGTCCCCAACCGTCAATTCATCACCGTGAAAGGGGAATCCCACATTTCACCAATGAAAAAACGTTTCGTATACACCACGAATCAAACCCGGGACACTTAATTTAAAAGGCAGACGCGCTATCGACTGAACTAAGATGTTGTACTAGAAAAATAACGATTTCATTAATGATAAGAGATAAATATCAATACATATAAATTAATATAATAAAAATGTGAATTGAGATAAAAAAAATCTTTAAAATTAGCCCTTAAGGTGGGAGTGTAGAGTAAGTGAGAAAAGAGCAGTGTTTATGTTGTTTTTGAGTCATTTTTTTGCCAAACAATATAAAATATTTCTCCAGTAGAGACATAGAGTTAAACCTTTCTTCCCATGGTGACCTCAACAGTTCTTGAATCTCCGTCAAAGGTGTCTTAGAATGGAATTAATCTATTTTTTTTATCTTAATTTAAATTTCTTCATTTAATCTCTCTATGCCTATGACAGATATTCAACAATTATTGTTGATATCACCACGTGAATAAAATTAAACTCAATATTTCTACATGCGCAATATTTTATTTATTTAGTCCAAATAAATGTTTTTCCATAAAAATAGCAAATGCACTGCCCTTAATTCGCGTTCTTTACACTCCCTTACCCGCCTCGGTGGTGTAGTTGGCTAACGCGCTTGTCGTGTTGAAGCTCGACTGCTGAGGACGGGGAGATCGAGGTTCGANGTCGGGTGAACTGGGGGGGGGGGGTTCCTAAATTGTTTCCCACTCTCCCTCCACGCAAATGCGGGTTCACTTCCTCTAATTCAACCTTCCCAAGTCCTAAGCCATTAGAGTAATTATCACTTAAAGCGTATAACCCGAACGGGTAGTAAGATGCGGTGTTAAATATTATTATTAATATTATTTACACTCCCATCCTAACCGAATTATATTACTTTTGATTTATTTAAACACTCGTGTAAAATTCTTGACGCGTTTTCTACACGTAGCCCTCCATAGTTTAGTCAAATTGGGGGAGTTACACCCCTTGTTGATTGTTTTTAGCGCAGGGTTTTACTATCCGCTCTATGACACCCCTCTATCTCAACCGTTCCGATGCAAGCACAAACTTGATTAACGATGGCCGCTAATTAGACGTGTGTCAACAACCCCATGATGGATTACAATTAAAAGAAGTCAATCACTGTCTGAGATTGAGGAACGCGTACGAGATACGACTCAGGTTTAATGAAGCGTTTGGCAGAGATAAAGAGAGAAAAAAAAAGAGCAAGGTCAACAAAATTTGTGTTCTCTATACAAAACTAAAATAAGATGCAACTGCAGTTACCCCTACTGTTGAGCGCGTGAACTAAAGAGTCAATGTCTTCTCATCTGGCTTTCCACTGATAAAGTGGTTGGGGTTTGAATCTCAGAATAGTGTATTGATGACGGTTTTCTAATAAAAGGTTTCCCATCCTCCATACATGCAAATGAAAGGACATGTTCACTAAAATCTACCTTTATCAAATCGTTCTCATTGGGAGCTGTTCTTAAATTACGTAAGAGGTTTTTATTATTTTTTATCTACCCCCTTTTCAATTTTCTAAATTATATTATTTTAATCTTTTGATTATTTTTAGTTATAGGTCTGGTAATAAAGTGAGTTATATAACATTCTAAAATACTTTAATCAAGTAATTAAATCAAATATAATTGAAATCTATAATTAATATATTTATTTTCTGACTTTTATTTTTAGATATTGTCTCACCATAAACATTGATAAAAAAACTTTTAGTTAAAATGAATTCTGACTCTCCTCCCTCAACCCTCGTAAGAAAACGAAATAAAATACTCAAAACCCCTAAAAAAAACCTTACTTAATTTAAGGCCAGCCCCTTGGTATAAATGTGTAAATAGCCTGGAGGAGCTACTACGAATGAACGCAGAAAGAGGAAACTTTGAATGTATTTAGGGTAGGTTTAGTTTGTGATTTTAGGCTTTGTGAGACTGACGTTTTAAACCACGTGTTAATCAAAAACGGGTCGCTCACAAACCCCGGAATACATTACTTAACTTATAACTTAATTTGTATATTTAGGTAGGAATATAGTTACAGTTTTTGTATTTAAAGTATTTTACTCATACATTTTGAGCACCAAACAATATAATTTGGTATTTTTCTAAACGTGGAAACTTTTGACCTAATTAATCTAGGCAGCAAGAACAAAATTTGTAGATTCTGATTACATCCCAAGTGAGAAAGATATGGTTCTTATCAATTTAAATCAATCATTTTTATATTTTGACTTATTTCCGACCCATTTTACTATTGTAAGTCAATTTTGTTGTTGTTGCATTTTTACAATGTCTAAAGCGTTCCTATGACAGCCTTATCATAACAATGTTACCCAACTTAACCTTCGGGGACTGGTGCTAAAAAAAATAACATGCAGACTGGTATCATTGCATTTTTGCTACATCCTATGATGTTATAAATGATAATCAAAACCACATACCTTAACACTGATTATTATTATTATTATTATTATTGGGGTGACCTGGCGGTCCAGGGGTAAGGTGTCAGACTTCTACGCTGGCGGCCGGGGTTCGATCCTCGGTCCCGGCAAAGATTTATCTGATTACCAAACCCTTCCTTCACCTCTGACAAGACATCTTGTGAATGTGAGGAATGCCAGGCCTCCACCGTGGTTCGGATTCCACGTTAAACTGTAGGTCCTTCATTTCATCTCACAATCACCCTACCATTACACATTAGCGTAAGTGCGTATAACCCGAACGGGTAGTAAGACGCGGTGCTAATAATAATAATAATAATAATAATAATAATAATAATATTATTGAAGCAATACTATTAAATACATATTTAAATAATATTGTATTTCAGTAAATTTTGTTTAAAAAAAGAAAGTTACAATAATGCTAAACTGTTACAAAAACATAGCTTACTATTAGAAAAAAAAATTAAGGGATTATTTTATATCTTACTGCATTACAAAATTATTGATTACTTACTTTTACATAATTACTGTATTATTTTATTTCAAACATATGGCGGCAATGAGCCAGACATATGGCATCACAACTGGCACCGTTGAGTATTAACAACATTCCTGGAGGGTGCAAGTTAAAACTCCTGTATATCAGAAAACAAACGTTTTTATTAATGTTTGATGGCATCATACTATGCAGCAGGAACTAATTGACGAATACTTGGAGGCAATCCGACCTTTGATAAAAAAAATATATGTGAAAATGCAACAGTGCCAATCACAGAAGGTGAATACAACCTACATTCATTTTATAGTTGTATGGAAGGCTAGGTTTTGTAGGTTTTGGTTATTTAGTAATGATTAAAAATAATAGAAGAGCCATAAAGATTAACTAAAACATGTATATTAGTGTCTTATAATTTTGAAATTGTCCCTACTTCACAGAAAAATATACAAATCCCCCTATATATTTTAAATAAATATTTTTATTTTTTATAATATGAATTTCTGGTTTTTGAGCACTTGCGAAGTAGACTCAATTTAAACGAATGTATTAAGAAAAAGTAATTGTTCTACTAATGACGACATAATAACATGTTCAATTTGTTATTGTGACCACAAGACGAAATACAACGGATGTAACGTGAACGCCTGTGGTAATAAATATGTGACCAGTAGGTCACCCAAGCTCGGCGGGCTTGTATGAATGAGATGCAACAGATCAGGTTTTCCTTGATAAATTATTATTTAATAGAATCATTTTTGTTTTGTAATTCCTTATTAATTTTTAATAACAATTACCAATCATAATATACATATAATATAACTGTAAATTTCCCTGTACATTCTATTTATTCAATTTGTTTGTTTCTAGAAAACTCGAAAAGTACTAATCGGATCGAGGTGTGACTGCTTCTGTTGTACTCCTTATCTTTAAAAATAAAGGATAAGCGATATAGCACTACGCTAGCTCAACAGCGTGTGAATCAATGTCAAGAAAACTGTTAGTGTGACTACATTTGCTTTTTAAATGGGTAACAATTCAAATATATTAACTTTTAATGTATACATCTTCTTTGTAAGTCTCTTTGACAACGAGGGGCTCGAAAATATCAACAACTTATGAATGTAGAATTTATTTTTGTCTGTCATACTTGACCATCAAATCAACTGTAATCCAAAGAGTAATTACAGAATACATTTCAATCTTAGATACAGAGAGAAAGAATATTTTGTGTTGGTTATTTTATATTCACATTAATAGGCAAATAGTGATTCTTTTACAAATAAAACTTACAAATAGGTAGTATTCAACATCTTCATGTGATTTGACCTTACATTTTTATGGATACATATCCAAACAAATAGATTATTATCATCCCATTAGAAGGTAGAAAATATTTATTAAAATGGTATACTGCAAGAAACAGCACATAACCGACCATTTAAATGTTAATAAGTAGATTTCAACAAACTAATTTTAATTTTTGATGTTTTATTTGTACCAACCTCTCTCATTTACGGTTAAGTCGGTTTTAGCGAACTTTGGATATTGTGAACCAAATATCTGGGTCCATAATGGTTCACTATAAGTGGAGTTGACTGTATATTGAGACCTTGACGCCTTAAACCTTGAGACCGCTGGTGTGTGTAATTCCAAACATAAGAAAAATAAAAAGGTGGAACTTTTCAACTCTACCTATCGGAACCCTAAGTGCAGTTTTACATGAGAAGTATTTTATAGCACGATATTTTGGTCGCGCGAATTTTATCCTTTGATATACATTGGTTCAAACGGGAGAGTTCACACAGGGAGATGAATAATCGCGCGGTAAAACCCCCGTGTCGCCGGTCTAGAACAGCCGCTTGCATTCTAAACCACGTGAAACTCACAACTGAACGTGGGACACCAGCGGTATTATCTCTATCATCTGAAAGCAACGTAAGGTATGCACATCAAGTGTAATATTTAAATTATTATTATTAGCACCGCATCTTACTGCCCGTTCGGGTTATACGCACTTACGCTAATGTGTAATGGCATGGTGATTGTGAGATGAAATGGAGGACCTACAGTTTAACGTGGAATCCGAACCACGGTGGAGGCCTGGCATTCCCCACATTCACAAGATTTCTTGTCAGAGGTGAAGGAAGGGCTTGTCAATCAGATAAATCTGTGCCGGGACCGAGGATTGAACCCCGGCCGCCAGCACAGAAGTCTGACACCTTACCCCTGGACCGCCAGGTCACCCTTGTAGTTTTAAAAATCAAATATGTACGGTTCATACGCCAAGTTAAATATTATTTTAGAAGCTTTCACATTTTCGAGTTCGTGTCGACTTTTAACAGTTTTAAGGGCCTTTTTCCAATGTTGATTATTCTACTATTATTTAATATGTGCTCTATAAGGCTCTCTCAACAGTGGTTTGACTATACCTACAGCAATTTCCGGTGACCGTGATACATAGTGGTTTTTTTTAAATATTGGATTACGTTTATCTTCATGGTTTGAAAATCGTCCATTCCTGCGGTTAGCCATTATTTGTCACCGACACCTTCAAAACCACACCCCTCTGGCATTTTAATAAACATGAGTCACCCCTTTTACTTTGGTAATTTGAAAAATTTGTTAATATAATAATAATAATAATAATAATAATATTTAGCACCGCGTCTTACTACCCATTAGGGTTATACGCTTTGTTAATATAAGAAAAGAGTGATAGAGGAAGCTACCTACTTCAGTGCCTACATGATCTAAGACGTCGCACTCGCATGAGACTAGACTGTCGATGACGGGGAAATCGGGGTTCGAATCCTGGTCAGGTGTATTGAGGGTCGTGTTTCATAAATGGTATTCCACTCCTTTTATACACAAATGTGGGTACAATTCCTTGAAATTTAACCTTTCTCCTCTCTAACTCACTTATTAATGAGTACATATACGTATAACCTGAACACTGAGGCGGTGGTAAGAAGCGGTGCTAAAAAAATAACAAAGAATATTTTGCTGCTTCTTAACTTTACGTATACAATTCACACAGTCTCTAACATAACTTATTATTATTATTATTATTATTATTATTATTATTATTAGCACCACGTCTTACTACCCATTCGGGTTATACGTACTTACGCTGATGTGTAATGGTAGGGTGATTGTGAGATGAAATGGAGGACCTACCGATTAAAGTGGAATCCGAACCACGGTGGAGGCCTGGCATTCCCCACATTCACAAGATGTCTTGTCAGATGTGAAGGAAAGATTTGGTAATCAGATAAATCTGTGCCGGGACCGAGGATTGAGCCCCGGCCGCCAACACAGAAGTCTGACACCTTACCCCTAGACCACCAGGTCACCTGTCTAACATAAGTAAGATTCATAAATAATAGTAGAAGGATCTGCAAGAGTTTTTAAAAACATATTAAATTGTTTTAACATAATAATCATATTTTATTCTCTTTACAAATTAAAAGTAGTGTGGCTGTCATATATATATATAGTAAAAGTGGTAGAGTGTAACCCCCAAAATGTTGATTGGTAGGTAAATAAATAAATATCTACCTACATAAATCTTGAGATAAAATTACCACCTATTGTTTAGAAGCAAAACAGTTGATAAAAGGTATAATTTGTTGTAGAAGTATATAGTGAACTTTGTAGAAAAATACGTTAATTTATCTATTAGAAACCCGATTAGGAGATCGAATGGTCTAAAAAGGCGTCACTCTCGTAATAAACTGCACTGCCAATGACAGGTAAATCAGAAATCCCAGTAGAGTGTACTGGGGAAGATTTTTCCTAAATGATTTTCCATTCTACTCCACACAAATACGGGTACACTTCCTCTGAATCCAACCTCTATAATCCCTAACACACTATCGTAATTAGTACAATACGTAAGCGTATAACCCACGGTACTAAGAAAAAAGCTATAATTTAATGTAAAATAAAAAGCTTACAAGGAAAGATCCACCTTTTTATAACTAGGTTTAGTTAATGATTTTACACCCGCCTCGGTGGCGTAACGCGCTTGTCGTGTTGAGCTCGACCGCTGAGGACGGGGAGATCGAGGTTCGAATCTAGCTCGGGTGAACTGGAGGGGGGGTTCATAAATGGTTTTCCACTTCTCCCTCCACGCAAATGCGGGTTCACTTCCTCTAATTCAACCTTCCCAATTCCTAATCCATTAGAGTAATTAGTACTTAAATTGTATAACCCGAACGGGTAGTAAGACGCGGTGCTAAATATTATTATTATTATTATTATTATTATAATTTTACGCATGTGAACCCAACTTACCCCACCCCATCTCCCTCCAAATAAAATTTTCTATTCCTAAGAATATGGGATAGTTCAAAATAAACGAAAAGCCAGAAATATTAGGGTTAATGACTGGATTTACCGTTGATCGTTTACTTCGCTCTACTGAGCTGGAAATTTCCTGGTTGATGAGAAACTGAGTAATTTAAACGAGCCCAAGTTTTCCCTCCTGATCTCCCATGAGGCCATCGAATCCCACTATTCCTGGTCAAAGTGAAGTCCACATCTACTGTCTTCTCTGAGAACAGTATGTGAATATTTACATACGTTCAGACGTCACGGAGTATGATCGGTTGGACAATAAGGAGTCTTTAGTAGTCTTTGTGGACGGTGACATTTTAACTGGAGTAATAATAATCGTAGCTCAGGGTCGTCGTCTTAGTCTGTGGGCTGGGTTCCGCTCGACAGTTGTCGACGATTGAAGCTGTGTGTCGGGTGCTTTTGCTTGTTTAATTTTGAACGGTGTGCACGTGTGTGTTCTTT
>CABFOV010002338.1:32137-45996 GCA_902141375.1 Timema poppense | reverse complement strand
TTTTTTTTTTTTTTACGAGGGCTGAAGGCAAGTCTTACGAATGATTCGTACGTGCACCAGACTTATACTGGTTTAATTTCGCACAGATTATCTTCGTAGATATACCTGTCATTTTAACATAATATTTACAAGTGAAAGTTCTTACTACCTTACAGTTAATAAAAGTAATATTTTTGTGTAGAAAATTTAGTTGACATTTGATATTGCTAATACAAATGATATATCAATAATTATTTTTATGTGTCATTTTTTTTTTATAAATAATAACGCAACAAAAACACCGAGAAAGCTGTCGGAAATTATGCAATTTTATAACTACTATTACATATTTATACCTATGGATTACGTAAAGTAATTAAAATCTTATCAGCCGAAAAAACTACAACTCATCAATTATAAATACCAAGGTTTGATTTGAATTGTCAGGATTTGTTTAAACGTCATTAATAAGCTAATTAAAATTTATCTGATGCAATTTATCGATAAGGAGTAAAAGAATTTTACGATTAATCGTTACGATGTTTTTGTTTATGAAATAATCTTTGGAAATATAATCTGATTTATTTTAAGATAACATTACATCCTCAAGACTTTACTCTGCTAGATTAGTGCTTCCTCTGATGACGTCACCAAACCTTATATAACAATAAAGGGTGAAATGGATGTAGAGTCAACAAGTGTTATATGAACTACCTACATCAAGTAGTGCACGTCAGACACCTCTAATTTATTAGTGACAACTTAGTAAAATGTGTTTACTTATATTGTGTATTTAAATATCGATAGTAAGTCATGTTGAAATGTATTAATATATTTTGATTCAGGTTACAAAAGAGAAACAGATATCAAAGTTTAATACGAGTCAGCTTAAATTATAATTTATGATTCAGTTTAGTTTGACAGATAATTCCCTAAAAAGACGAGAGGGCCACGTGGGAGAGGTATGAGTAACCTACAAGTTAATGATAACACCTTGACAAGTGATACGCTGAACTGAGGCAATGCATTTCTCCAACGAAAACTTATCTCGCACCAGTAGTGTACGTACCTCGGTCGAAGTGACACACACAGAAACATTACTGCGAGTCAAGTAAGGCATGAGTGACTTTGCGATTGTGCGGGGAATAGGAGAGTCGACTGCCACTGTTTACTAACATGTTGCAAACGTTCGGAGTACTAGCGAAAAGCATCAGACTCAAACCCAAGACTGTGAGTATAGACAATCCAGTGTTTAGACTCCACTACTGGGTAACGTTCTTACTGCTGTTGGTGTGTAGCATATTGGTCAGCAGTCAGCAGTATTTCGGAGAACATATACAGTGCATCGCAGATTCAGGGGTCCCTGCGAATGTTATCAACACATACTGTTTCTTCACCGGCACATTCACAGTCGTCAAACATTTAGAGGCACCCAATAATGGAAATAGCATTCCAAACCACCCGGGTGTGGGTCCCATGGTGCGGGATGAGGAACCTATCATTCGTCATTCGTATTACCAATGGGTGCCTTTCTTCCTCTTTGGACAAGCCCTCTTATTCTACGTTCCTCATTTTATCTGGAAAAAGATGGAAGGCGGGAGGATCCAAGCGTTGGTGGAAGGTTTCGAAAACGCAGCTCTTGCGTTCAGTGAGACCGATCTGCAGGTGAGGGACTCTGTGGTGCCATCGAAAGTTACCAGAGATGCAAATATATTGTTGGTCCGCAAGGCATTTCTTCAAAGGCTTCACATCAACCGACCATGGGCATCTTGGCTCATCCTTTGTGAGCTTCTAAATGCGGTCAACGTCATCTTTCAGATCGTTATGATGGACTGCTTCCTGGGAGGTGCTTTCCTGACCCTCGCCCCTGACTGGTTAAACTCGGAGGTCAACATGCTCGACATCGTGTTCCCCAAAGTCACCAAATGCATCTTCCACAAATATGGACCTTCTGGGACGATCCAGAATCACGACGCCATGTGCGTAATGGCCTTGAACGTCGTTAATGAGAAGATTTACGTGTTTCTGTGGTTTTGGATGTGGTTTCTCGCAGCGGCGACGACATCGGGACTGTTATGGAGGTTGGTGACCATCGTCTCCCACTCCCGAAGTGTCAGATTCAACAAGATAATGTTCAAGTTGGCCAACGCGGGGATAAGGGACGTGTGGTCTTTGGTCAAGGTCACCAAAGAGTGTCACTTCTCTGATTGGTTGTTCCTGTATTATTTAGCGAAGAATATGGATGGTTTCGTGTTCAGGGACTTGTTCTTAGGTCTTGCTGAGGAAATGGACGTCGAGAAGGACAAACAACTGGAACTTAACCATAACGACAGTGACGAAACGCCGTTAGCAAACAGTTAAAAGTTAGTCTTTATTGAATTGTGAGTTTCATTAAATAGTATTTTCGTTAATTTAAAAAAAAAACTTATTTGTTTGCTTTGTATTACAATGGCAAATACCAAAACGACACTTTAGAGTTTAAATTATATTATTTAAAAAAACATTTTTTATATATTATATTAATTTAAAGATTTAAAAATCTTTTTATGAATGAGGATGGATAGATAATCAATCATACTCTCGAAGTGTACTTATATGTTTTAAATTATGTGCAGTCTTGTTCTCTGAAGTTTTCTGACTGGCTGTAGAATCTAAACTGAAGAGCTCACCATTATTTATGACTGAAACAATACATAATAGGCTATTATCTCAATCAAAGTGGGTTTTGTTTGGTTATGTTTGTAGAATACAATGATCTGATAGCTTTTGAACATTCTCACATAATTATACTGATATATTTTGTACTTACTCCCCCCCCCTTATGTACAGTAGAATTCAGTGTTATTTTATTGTTTAGTTTTTAAATATTGCCTTTTAAAATTATTAGAAAGGCAAATGAAAGTCACACACATTACATATTCAAATGTACAATTCATTTACCTGGATCGATTACAGTATGGCCTTATCATCTAGCCTGCACCATAGTGAAATATGTCAAGGTAAATTTGCCTTCGTTCAGGTTAAATGGAGTGTAAACTTTAGTAAATTTACGAACTGTACAGTGTTGAATTGATTTTTTAATTATAATTATATATATAGTATAAAATATACTTTAAGATCATAGATTTACTGTACATATGTATATATGTGTGTATGTGTATGTATGCATAAATACATACATATTAATACATTTGTGTATATACATATTAAGTGAATATATAAATTGCATATATAAATTACATATATATTTCAACATAATTGTACAAATAAGGTATTTAAAAAGATTAAATTGGTTAAATTAAATGTGAATTTCAAACAAGATATTAAAAACATATAGACTACAAAGGAAGTATAACAATCTGAGAATAAAATATAATACATCTGTTATTTTTTAAATATGATATCTACATATTGAAGCATACTATAAGTTTAATATGTTATGGAATATATGTACAATCTGCTTGAAAGAATGTCTGGTAAGTATACAGTTTGTGCATACATATTTATTTATTATAAAATCTGTAATAATTATGCATGACGAAGCACTTTCATTTTAATCATATAACCTATATTATGGAACATTATTTAGATAATATGAATACAAATCTGAAGTATTTTAACATACAATCTTATATTTATATATATATATATATATATATAAATAAAAAGCATTTTTTTATATATATAAAGCATTTATTTTCGTTGATAAGCTTGCAATTAAATTATTAATTTATTTGGAAAATTAATGTCAGATCTGTAAACAATATCGTGAATAAATAGTAACTTCATCTCTTTGTAACACTCATAAAGTATATTGTGTTAGCAAATATATGAAATACGTATTCTACGTCGTTATAAATCATTACGTATCCTTTTAGTTTATACTGAAACTCTGAAAGGTAACAGGCCTACCTTGCAAGGTTTCTTGACGGCATAGCTTATGAGATAAGGCCATATATAGTCCGTCAATATATCATTGCGACCTTTCAAGGTAAACGGAGTGTACATGATTATTAAATTCCCCGTTTCGGTGGCCGTGTGGTCTACTACGCGCTACTCTCGCAGTAGACTAGACCACCAATGATGAAGAGATTGAGGTTTGAATCTCGGTCAGGAGTACTCAGGGAATTTGTTCCAAAATAGTTTTACACTCTCCCTCCACGTGAATGCGGATATACTTCCTCTAAATATAAACCTCATAATCCCTAAAATCACTAGCCTAATTAGGTAATAAGCGTATAACCCGAATGAGTAGTTAAAGGTGACACCAAGAAAAAACACTACAGTCATAATGTGTATGTAAATGAGTGGGGTAAAGTTTGATAAATTAACTCATTTCAATTTAACCGTTGTACACTAATCAATAATCCTTGTGTGCATTTGATGCTTATATACTATATTTTATTTATTTATTTAGCACGACGTCTTACTACCCGTTCGGGTTATACGCTTAAGTACTAATTACGCTAATGGATTAAGAAATGTGAAGGTTGAATTCAGAGGAATCGAACCCTCATTTGTGTGGAGGGAGAGTGGAAAACCATTTAGGAAAAACCACCCCCAGTTCACCCAACTGAGATTCGAACCTTGATCTCCCCGTCCTCAGCAGCCGAGCTCAAGACGACTAGCGCTTTAGCTAACTATGCCACCGAGGTGGGTTGCACTACATTAAATCCTTGTGGTGGTATGATTCTAGGACAAACACAATAACTTGACTCCATACCATTAATTTAACAACTAGCATAATAGAATGAGCCCAGTTTCACAAAGATAAGTACCCACTTCAGTCGCCAAATGGCTTAAGGTGTCACACTCAAGTTAGACTGAGCAGATGGGAGATAGAATCTCTGTGGGGTCTAATAGATTTTTTTCCTAGATTGTTTTCTACTCTCCTTCCACTCAAATGCGGATAGATTACCTCTAAATTGCTTCCTTCCTCATCCTTACCCCATGAGAGTAATTATTATATATGCGTATAGCCTGAACAAGTAATAAGATGCAGTGATAAAAATATCTGGGTCACACAGGGATTTGAACTAAGGGCACTGATAAGATAATCTAATTGATATATGATGCTGGAATGAAGCCACAGTAGCCCCGTGGCTTCTTTAGTTCTGACTAACAGCTCACAGCTGACTTCTGACAGTCAACATTTAGGTATATATCTAAATTTTGACTGTCAGAAGTGACAGTTGCTAAACACATGTTTTTGCAGATCATGTGGTTCTGCGTAGAGAGACAAAATTTCGTCTGGTAACTTTTCAAAGCCGTCAGCTGTCAGTCAACACCAAAGAAGCCATGGGGCTACTGTACTAACACAATCGAGTCAACTCTGTAAGTTTTTAAGTTTCACTGTGATGCATACAGGGTTTATAAAATGTTTGTAAATTCTAAGTGCATAAACTTGTTTAAGTATTTTCTACAAATATATTTAAGTATTTATTTACTCGATTAACAAATGTTTGTTTTGAGCATCGTAGTGATAAGAACTAGACCTAAGTAACGTTACCTTTATTTTGTTTAACCATACATCTTTACATCAAACAAAACATTTGTAAGAACCGGGGTTTTCTAAAACATCCTTGAAAATATTGTCATTATTTTAGAAAAAAATATAATAATTTTTTCACCAAGTTGGCCTTTTGTTTGTAACCTTAGTTTACTATGAAAGTTAGTAATCTTACCCTGGATGATTCCACTACAATGCAGCTTATAAGATAAAGCCATAATGTGGTCCATTATGGTAATATTGCCACTTTGCATGGTAAATGAAGTGTACATGTGTATGTGTTTGTGTGTTTTACTTTGCGTTATACTTACGCCCTGAAAGATAACAATCTTACCTTTACGAATTGCACTATGACCCTTTATTTAAAGCTAGGCCATAGTAAAACCATGAAAGGTATAAGAGGAGGGAAGAATATTCCTGGGCATGGGCCAGCTCCTGGATAGCTCAGTTGGCATACTAAGCCAAAGGTCCTTGGCTTAATTCCTGTGTCCAGGTGTCATTTTTCAATTTAAAGAACGTTAAAGGTAAGCTTACTACGTTACAAGGTAAACCGATGTGGTAATAATTAAGGAGGTAGAATTTAGACACGTATATATGTATTTTCGTGGAGGGAGAGTGGAAAACAATTTAAGAAAAACATTATCTGTAAATCTATTCAGGATTTCAACACCAACCACCCAGACATTGGCAAACATTACAAGATGTGGTTAGATGGGAGTGTAGGGGACGAGAGAAAAAGTGTTTTTTTAGTTTTTACAGCAAAGCTTTATTTTTTTTTTTGCTCTTATAAATAAAATATTGATCCAGTATAAACATTGAATTTAATTTTCTTTGCATGGTGATATAAAGATTTGGTAAATTTAGGTCATGACCATAGTGGCACTAGATAATAAACTTTTTAATGAAGAGAAAAAGTTATCATTAAATTTCAACATGCCTTTAAGAGATATTCAAGAATATACCTATCCCCACTCCAAGAGCAGAGTTATTAGGATACGAATATCTTGCCCTGGTAATGATGTGTGTTGTAAAAACCAATAATTAACCAAAGGGTATTAATTAAAAAACGAGTAAATAATAAGATCTTTTTCAAAGTTTGTTTGTGCTAATTTTGTAAATTTGGTAATTTGCAGATCAAACATTTTTCAATTCGGCAAAACTTATATTTTTTATAACATAGTATTAATTATTCTAAGATCACTTGTGTATTTATATCAGTGTAGAATGTATAATGTTTGATACACAACTTAACTTATCTTCTCGTGTTGACCTGAGCTCACCCCAAATTGTTTAAGGCAATCAGACATTGCGCCTCACATGTTTATTGGTCCAACGGTAGCCAGTGACGAAGGTTGAGGACAAGTTAACAATCACAGTGACCGTAAGATAAAACTCGAGGTAAACGAACCGGATGCGATAGTAGTAGTTTTAAAGTTCATTTCCGCTAAGGAAGGAAGCACTCCATAAGAAGGCCTCCCATCTTCACATTGTTAGCCTTGCATCATACAACTTATAGAGAGATAAATAAGGTAAATAATTGTGTAGTGAAGCTTGATTCACGTGAACTCTCGTCAAAAAAATAATCTACTTAAGTTGTGTAGTGTTTAACGCCATCACAGAAATTCGTGTTGACCCAAGACGCTTTGCCGTGCCAACTATAAGTAACTGGCCATGATACTTTGTAACACCAACTAGAAATGGTTATCCAAGATGCTTCATAACACCAACTAGAAATGGTTGTTCATGATGCTTTGTAACACCAACTAGAAATGGTTGTTCATGATGCTTCATAATACCAACTAGAAATGGTTGTTCATGATGCTTTGTAACACCAACTAGAAATGGTTATCCAAGATGCTTCATAATACCAACTAGAAATGGTTGTTCATGATGCTTTGTAACACCAACTAGAAATGGTTGTCCATGATACTTCATAACACCAACTAGAAATATTTGTCTTTACTAAATATACCCATTTATTAAAGAAATATATATATATTCTGTTTTTTAAAAAGCTATACAAATATTTACTTTAACTCGCATTTCCTTCCACCGTAACTTAAGATCATTCGGCTGTAAAAATTGTATTTCACATTTTTAACAAGCATATAATTAATTAAAAGCTATCAATAGTGATTCAATGATTTCAAATCATTACAGTTTGCGAGTTATTTGGGGTCAAATATGATATTTTATGTTTTTTGTGTCCCATGGTTAAGATAAAGTACGGTAATTAGTGTATGGGGCTGAAATTTAGTATAACTAGACATTAATATCAGGTGTATTGGCCTACTATTTTAATAAAGTAGGCGAAATTGAAATTGAAAATATTATTATTATCAATATTATTAACATTAATAAATATTACCAGTTATATTCATATATATAAATTAATCTTCATACTATTAATATTATAATATATTATTAAAATTTCATTGAAATATCTTTTACTATTACTCCTATTATTATTAATGAAACAATAAAATGAATTAATAAAACCAAGAGATTTTTTTCTGTTTGTTCGAAGCAAAGCGTTGGCTGGGTATTTCTACTAGTAATTAATAATAAACACATTATTATTGTTGAAATAAGTATAAACACATATTCCATACAATGACTTGCAGTTGGCTCTACCATCCGATAAGTTCAACCTTACCTACATAAGTATGAGTAAGCTGACCACAGATAGTATGGACACTGTCACATTTCTTGTTTAAAAGTTCTTTGATAAAATACATATAATGTACTTTAGATCAGCGATTTTTAAACTGTGCTCTGTGGAGCCCCTAAGCTCCACCAGATATCTCAGGCTACGTGAGGCACTTTTAGAATACTTTTTATTTGTTTTTTACAATGTGAAATAACATTAGTAATTAAGATTGTGCATTTTTTTTTCAAATCTGAAGGAACTTCTGACTTTAAACAATCCATCAAAATATAATTAATTTTATATAAAATAATAAATTTTACAATTCTTTTACAAAAACAATACTTTATATAATATGTTATATGGCTTTATAACATTAAATGGTAAATTCTGAAAGTGTAACCTATACATACAAAGCAGTTAAAAATGTAATACCCAATGTGAAGCCATTGCTTCACACTTAGGCGATATAATTATTATTGGCACTGCGTAAAACTACCCGTTCGGGTTATACACACTTACGCTAATGTGTAATGGTAGGGTGATTGTGAGATGAAATGGAGAACCTACAGTTTAACGTGGGATCCGAACCACGGTGGAGGCCTGGAATTCCCAACATTCACAAGTTGTGACTAATAAACGTCTTGTCAGAGGTGAAGGAAGGGTTTGGTAATCAGATAAATCTGTGCCAGGACCGAGGATTGAACCCCGGACCCCAACTCAGAAGTCTGACACCTTACCCCTAGACCACCAGATCATGCTTGGGCGATATAACATTTGTGTTGTTAATTTCCTTTTAATTACTAGATAAGTTTTGATTACAGCATTTTTTTAAAAGTTTTATGGTCTATTAGTTAATATTTTTGACATTATATTATTTATTTATATTTAGCACCGCGTCTTACTACCCGTTTTTGACATTAGAGGCTTCCATTTTTTAAATCACATATATAGTAACTAACTTTGAAAATAATGTGATGTAATGTACTAGCACACATTTTAGTTAAGGTCATGTAATCTCTTTTATCTTATATTTTATCAAATAAATATTTTTCTTTTAGAAAAATAACATGAAAAATTAATACCACCCATAAAGGCATTATGTAAGGTTGGCCTTTAAATAATGAAACGTTTCTATCTTTTAAACAATACTCTTATCGGACTATGAATAATTGCATAATAAATAATGTACATTGTACTTTAAAGAAAATGTTCTACTTTTAGTGATTAAATGACCAAACAAAGCCTGATAGACAAATTTTACATTTTATGACCTTAGTTGTCAGCATGTGTGATTATATTTTTAATGTAAATGGTTGTATTCTTTTGTACAGAAAATAATACTAAACTGAACTAGTCTTACTGGACAAATATTATTCCCAAAAGTTACAAATATTCAAAATATAAACATCACGTTGATTCTAATAAAACTTGCACCTTAGTAACCCTCGCAGATATATCTATCCTATGGATACATATATTAAGGTAAGGATGTGGGAAATGCCAGTTTAGGGCAAAGTTTTTGTATTTTTTATAGCAAAAATATTTTGACCAAAATAAATAAAATGTTTCTCCAGTATAAACCTATATTTAATTTTCTATAAGTGGTGATATCAACAGTTGTTGAATATCTGTCATGATCATAGTGGCATTAAATGAGATGTCATTAAAATCCAGGACACCCTTCCTTGACAGATATTCAACAATTATTGTTGGGGTCACCATGTGAAGAAAATTAAACTCTATGTTTCTATTGGAGAATTATTTGATCTTGTTTGACCAATTTTTTTTTATATACTTCTGAGTATAATATAAGTACAAACCAAACAATAAGCTTCGTTTGTATTTAAAGTTCCAGTAACAAAAAAAAAAATGAAACAAATATCTCTTTCGGAGATTAACGTATTGTTTTTTTAAACGCTGATGTACCTGCGGAACATTCCTCTGGACTTAACTCGCCCCTGACCTCTGTTTAGGCTCCTGTAAAGGTGGCTGCACTGTTCCTGCGTATCTTCTCTTAGTAGCCGGACTCTTTGTCTCCCGCGGTTTTTATTCCTTGCTCATCAGCAGTGTGCTTCTTCAACTCCACACAACCGGTTAGTCTTGTAACATAGTCACAGTAGCACACTGGCTAGGTATCACACCATACATTCCTGTCAGAACCAGACTATCACTTGTTAGTCTTGTAACATAGTCACAGTAGCACACTGGCTAGGTATCACACCATACATTCCTGTCAGAACCAGACTATCACTTGTTAGTCTTGTAACATAGTCACAGTAGCACACTGGCTAGGTATCACACCATACATTCCTGTCAGAACCAGACTATCACTTGTTAGTCTTGTAACATAGTCACAGTAGCACACTGGCTAGGTATCACACCATACATTCCTGCCAGAACCAGACTATCACTTGTTAGTCTTGTAACATATATACTATCTCTTGTTAGTCATGTAATATAGTCACACTGGACATGCTTTAAATTATGAGTAAAGAAGGACCATGAGAACGGAATAGTTCCTGGATAGCTCAATGGAAGGATCACGTTAAAGGCGCTCATCTATATTTAATTGAATTTAATTTGAAAGCTTTAGTTAAAGGCTAAAATATTAATAAAGTGTTATTTAACCACCCTATCATCGTCAACCTGGATAGTAAATAATTCAACATGACCCGCTTCAGTTGTCAAATGGTTTAAGGCGTAACTCTCGCATTAGACTGGGTTGAATATGACTGATATATCAGGATTTGAATTCCAGTTGGGAGAAGTGATGGAGGTTTTTCCTAAAGGTTTTTCCATTCTCCCTCCAAGAAAATAGCGTACACTTTCACTAAATCAAACCTTCCTAGTCTCTCACGCATCGTATAGTACGTGTGTGCATAATTAAAACGAGTGTTAAGAAGCGGTGACAAACAAATTAAACATTGACACACATTGAAGCTTGTCGGGTTCGAAGCCCCACTCCCCTAGCTAAGGAACGGCACACTAAACCAACTGCCAACAAGGTAAGCTAAAAATGTGCCTAAACATTTCTTTATTGGGGATATATATATTTTTAAGTAAATAAAAATTCCAGAGAAACTGAAGCACCCTCTCATATACGGCGGTATAGTGCCAATAAACCTCGACATGTTTCTTATCTGTGTGGACTGACATATTTACCGGTTGGAAGGCTCATTCCCCAAGCGCCTGCACCGTGAAACAGCGCTGTCACTAAGTCTACGAAGCCCTCATCTTCTTAAGACCACGCTTATTCGATGATGATAACGATAGGTATGTAAAGTACACGCCCATTAGAATGATTAATTCCTTACACTATGGGCTATCTTAGATGTAGGCTCTAGATTTTGATAAACTAAAATTATCAACAACCAAAAATTCCTCTAATATGATATAAAAATTCTAAAAAAAATTAACTTCAAGTTTTCAAAAAATGTTCTGAAAATATTAACAAAAACTTGTAATAAATGCACACGACTAAATCAAGTACGTAATTTACAAATATAAAATGCATTGACAAACTTTTCACAAATGAACTCTTTCATTCTGCCTAATATAATATGGATTAACAAATATCTAATTCAGAAATAATAGCTACCCCCTCCCAACGAAACCCTCTCCAGCTTAGTTGCAATGTCTCAACAGGAATGTGTGTTTTACAACCTTGAAAGCAAAGAGGATACAAAGTTCATTGCCTACACTAACTTTTTATTCCGACAAGTGTGTTACCTGCTTCGGTAGCCGCGTGGTTTAAGGTGCTACTTTCACAGTAGGCTAGATCGCTAATGACGAAGAGATTGAGGTTCGAATCTCAGTCGAGTGTTTTTTTCCAAAATGGGTCTCCACACTGCATCCACGCCAATGTGGGTACATTTCCTCGAAATATAACCTTCATCATCCCTAAAACTATTAGCGTGATTAGTATATAAGCGTTTAACTCAGACGAACAGTAATAACGAAGAAAATAAACACTGCTTGTTGAAACAAATGTATGTTTGATCATTTATGCATTTATAAAATATCTATAGTACTTACAAATTTTCCTATTCAACATGAATGCCTAAAATGACTCAAAAATGTCTAAGAATGTCTAAAAAGGACTAAAAAAAATATATCTTTAAATACACATTTCTACAACAAGGTGATCATGAACAGAGTTTATGTACTTTTAGCATTGTATGTGACGAGCAAATAAAAATAATAAAAACAATGACATACCAAAATCCAAGCCCTGAATATAAGATACACCATAGATGAACAAAAGCAAGGTAAGCTTGCTAAATTTTAGGATAAATGGAGGGTAGACCTGTAGGTTCCCCGACTGACAAATAATGAATCCAAGAGTAGTATTCTTGCAGTTTTTCTATCAAAACTTTTTTGATCTAAATAAATCAAATAATTCTCTAATAGAAACATAGAGTTTAATTTTCTTCACATGGTGATATCAAAATTTAATGTTATTCCGTATCTGTCATGACCATAGCGGCATTACACGATAAACCTTTTAAATGGAGATACAAAGGACTCACATGACAAGTATTTAAGAATTATTGATGTCACCATGGGAAAAAAAACTCAATGTTTATGTTTTAAAAAGATTTGATTTGTTTTGATCAAAAATAAGTTTTTATACAAAAATTGCTAAAACGTTTATATTTTCTTGTGAGCCGCCTCGGTGGCGTAGTTGGCTAACGCGCGAATCGTGTTTAGCTCGACCACCGAGGACGGGGAGATCGAGGTTCGAATCTCGGTCGGATGAACTGGGGGGGGCTTTTCCTAAATGGCTTGCCACTCTCCCTCCACGCAAATGCGGGTTCACTTCCTCTAATTCAACCTTTCCAATTCCTAATACGTTAGCGTAATTAGTACTTAAAGCGTATCACCCGAACGGGTAGTAAGACGCGGTGCCAAATAATAATAATAATAAAAACATATTTTCTTGTGTCCCCTACACTCCCACCTTAACAATTCAACGTGGCATGACTATTAAGTATTTTTCTCCTAAATTGAACGTGCAATCTTGAAGATAAGATTGATCCAGCTAACCTGAAACGTTTATTTCCATCAAAACATGTAACTATGTGGCATCAGCCTTAGTTCCCTTGTGACGTGAGCTCATGGTCACCTTATTTCCTTAACATGACTGATAACCTCGTGGGTGGGACTGACAATGTAATGTCGTGGTGTTTTACGTTAACTGAGAACCGCTGATGGATGATCTGACTTTGAATTACATTTATTCACTAGTTTATATTTATATTTCATTGTTTGCGTCCAAGCTTATACAGTAGCGGATTTAGGCTTAGGCCCGTGAGGCCCGGGCCTAGGGCGGCAAATTTTGAGGGGCGCCAACGAATTGTTCTGGAGAAAGATCATTTTCCACTCTGAAAAGAGTGAAAAGTTATTTGCGTGCAAGTATGAAACAAGACAGACTAAATGCACTTGCATTTCTAACCATTGAAGCACAATTGGTTCAAGAAATTAAGTATGAGGAGGTCATTGATATTTTCGCACGGACGAAAGCAAGAAAAAAATTTATTATATGATTAATCAGATAAAAATAATTTATATTTTAATTACAAGCAATTTATTATTAATTCTATATTTAATTGTTATGTTAAAAAAATAAATGTTTAATTTATACCTGAATTAGATTTCTTATTATTATTGTTATTATATTCATTATTTTATACACACACACATATATGTATATATATATAT
>CABFOV010002338.1:0-18171 GCA_902141375.1 Timema poppense | reverse complement strand
GGGGGGGGGGGAGAAGGGTTAACCCCCCTCCCTGGATATGGCCTTGAATGGCAGTAGTACTGACCGTGTGCGCGCGCTCGTCAGTATTTCCTTCAGTCTCAGTAGCAAACATAGACTGCCAATGCCTTTTCCTTCTCAGCCATGTTGTTGCACGCTGCACGCAGGAGCTGACTGATAAAAATAATGACGTAAAGACTAACCATGTATGGTTTCGTTATAAATACATTACAATTAAAAACTTAAAACAGCTGATTATCAAAATATTTTGATTTCTGATGGAAAATACGTATTTTAGATCATTGTCAATTTCGAATTCTAATGCTGTGTCGTGGCACGATACAATATAAAACATCGATGCACACGCTTTCATTAACGAGATATTTCAAATATCCTCACAAAAAACACCGAAACTGTCTGATTGTTTCTAGCTCTATAGCACATATGCTTTCAAATACGCATACATACTGATCTGAGATGGTTGACTTTGAAATTTGACTTTTCCCCTCATACGTGCCGAAGATTTCAGACAGATTGGACAAAGTAAAGACGAGTTGAACTTTAGCAGAAAAGCTCACGCCGATGAGGCGGAAATCTTCTGATTGGCTTAGAGCTAGTCAGACCGCTTTCTGCGCTTGTTTTTCGGCAAACGTGTGACCCCGCAGTAAGGTGTCACGCTCGCAAAATAGGCCTAACGGACTGCCGATGTTGGAGAGATCAGCTTCGAAACCCAGTCGGATATACTGAGGGTGGTTTTTCCTAAATGCTTTTCCACCCTCCCTCCACGCAATTGTTGGAATGCTTCCTATAAATTCAACCTTCCTCATCCGTAACACACAAGCGTAATTTGTATATTTGTGTAAAACCCAAACAGGTAGTAAGACGTGTTGCTAAAAAAAACTAAAACAACAAAACAGGTTGACAAAGTAGCCGTAAAATATTTTAATGTGTAATATGTATTAAATAAACTTGTTTATTTTAATGTCTGATAGTTATCTTTCTGTATAATGTTTAGAATTAAAATAAGATTAGTTGAAAGATGTTTTTGTTTTGAAAAAAATGCTCTGTTGTTTTAATTTATATTTATTCATCTACTTTCTGAACTGACTAGGTCATCGCACGAGAATTTCTATAAACGAGAGCGTAAGGTCCTACCAATATTATTATTAGCACCGCGTCTTACTACCCGTTCGGGCTATACGCTAACTACGCGAAAGGTTTAGGAATTGGGAAGGTTGAATTTAGAGGAAGTGAACCCGCATTTGCGTTGAGGGACAGTAGAAAACCATTTAGGAAAGATCCCCTCCCAGTTCACCCGACCGAGATTCGAATCTCCCCGTCCTCGGTAGTCTAGCTCAACACAAAATTAGTGCGTTAGCTAACTACACCACCGAGGCGGGTTAGTAATAACTATTTAACTACGTACCATTCTAACCCATCACTTCTAATGTTGTAAAAATGTGTATTTAATTGACTTAAGGATTTGTTTAATATATATATTTTTAAATTGGTTTTTACCGTTCTTATAAGAAAAATATTTTTGGCCAAAATAAATTGTTGCTTCGGTGGCTACGTTTAGTCTTATTTGTTGCACATAGTAATCTCAAAAATCCTAGAATATCTGTCATGAATATAGTGGCATTTAATTAAAAAACTTTTGAAATAAAAGGAAAAGGCAGTGTGATTCAGTGATGCCAATAACAAAGAATAAATACCGGTTGAGATGACTGTGTGGCAAATTAAAACTAATGTATCTACTAGAGCAATACTTCATTTTTGATAAAAAAATGTTTTAGTCATAAAAACTAAAAAAAATACTGAGCTTAATCGCGCTTCCTTTCATTCAACCTTGTAGACCAATAAGAGACACTGAAATATATCAAGACGTGATTTTAAGAAATTTACGTATCACATTTGAATGAATATCAAAATATTTGTAATATTCATTGACTACTTCAACTTTTGTTTGCAAATAATGGCCAATTATGTCACTTAGTAATTGACAATATCAAAACTATACACATTTAACGTTCTCATTTCAAGAGAAAGTATTGTGATCGTTAACAAAATCAATCTCGAAATTATGACGAGATTTACGTTCTATGTGAACACGAACCCAAAAAAGTGAATTTCACAATAATGCTGTCTGTCCCCGCATCCGTCTATTCTTAGCCACGGATCCGAAACGGTTGATGTATTTGGTTCAAACTTGATATTTAAATTTTATAGGGATATAGCTTAGGACACTTTGATTTCAACCCTAGCCATCAAATTAAGGGTAGTTTAATGAGAATAATGTTTTGAGTTCCAAATTTATCAAAAATGGCTTTAATGATTTTTATTAAAATGCATATCTAGGATTTATTTGTCATGACCAATAGCACTGTATCACTAGTTATTGGGCCATAATTGGTTGAGAGGTGATTTGCTGATGGGGATTTTTTTTTAAATTGCAAATAATTTTAAAAATGTCTCTAACAATTTTGTTTAAAATGTATATCTGAAGATAATGACAAATAACACCGTATACTAGTTTTTGAGGTAATAAATCATTTGTGGATAGTTTGTAGATGACTGATTTTTCAAAAACTTGAAATATTTTACAAATGACTCTAACTATTGGTTACAAGTGGGTATCTTAGGAGTGCTTGACGTTAAAAATAACATTGTACATTTGTTTTAGGGCTAAAATCTAATTAAAAATTAATTTATTGATAATTTTTTTTAACTTGAAATATTTTACTAGCGAGTGTAACGATTTGGTTCCAAATGTGTATCTTGGGAGTGTTTGACATGACTACAAAACTGTATACTTTTTCTTGGGGTGAAAACTTATTTATAGGTAGTTTACTTATGACTACATTTTCAAAAACCGGAACTATTTTTAAAATGTTCCTAAAGATTTGGTTCTAAATGGCTATCTTAAAAGTATTTAACATTACAAATAACCCTCCCTATATACTTGGTTTTAAGTAAAAATTAGATAAATGGTTGTTTGCTGATGAGTGATTTTTGAAAATTTCAATTATTTTGAAAATAGTTATAATGATTTTGCTTAAAATATTTATGTGTTTGACATGAACATGACAAATAAACCTGGATAATAATTGTTTGGGAAGGGGGAGGGGGGGGGAATTCGGATATAGGTAGTTTACTTATGACTTAAAAAATCTATATATTATATTAAAAAGTCATTCTACCGATTTGGTTCAAAATAGATATCTGTTAAGTTGTTTGCACTATAAATAAATATTCAGATTTGTTTTATTTAAAAAAAATCATAAAATATTATTTAACAAAAATCCTGATTTTTGTAAAAATTGACTTTTTTTGAAAATATCTTTAACGATTTGATTCAAAATGGTTATCAGAGTGTATTTAACATTATAAATAACAATTTATCCTTATTTATCTAAAATAATTTAATTTAATGGTAGTTTACTTAGGACAAATGATAGAAAATTTTAATTATTAAAAAAAATATTTAAAGATTGAATTCAATTTGAGAAAATGGGAATAGTTTTTCATAATAAATAAAATAATTTTTATTTTTACAGAGCTACCAAATCGAATTTGAATTTTGTTAAATATATTTGAACAATTTGGTTTAAAGTTTATATATAAAGAGTGTTTATTGTTATCAATAAGATTATATGTTTATTTTTATGAGGAAAACATAATTAAGTGTAGTTTACTTAAAACCTATGTTTGAAAAATATCTTCGTAGCTATCATGCACAATATGAGAATGTTTGTGTGATTGTGTCAAACCATTTATTTATTTAGTAGCAGACCTCATAATTCTTTTTCTAAACTTGCCAAAAATATAAGATCAATTGAACTCTTATCCGTTTCGGTGACCTCATGGTCTAAGGCGCTAATCTTAAAAAAGTCTAGACTACTGATGATGGGGAAATCTTGGTTTGATCCCGGTCGAGTGAACTGATTGTTTTTTTCCTAAATGGTTTTCCACTCTCTCCCCGCAAATGCAGGTACCATTCATCTTAATTAAAGGTTCTTCATTTCCATTCAATAAGCTTAATGGGGACATAAGCGTATAACCTGAATGAGTAGTAAAACGCGGATCTTAAAAATAAGTTGAACTATTACAATTCTATTACAATTTTATTATTAATAATCCTATAACCAATAAAACTTTCCAGTCAAAAAAAAAATTATTTCCCTCAACCAAAGACCATTGTTTAAAAAAAAGAAGTTTGATCCGGCTATCTTGGGATTCATATGAAGACCAAAGTTAAATGATGAATATTAAATAATCAGGAATCTAGCAGTACTTTTTCTATACAAACACCTAAATTTGAGTTTATTTTTTACCATTTTCAGCTCGAATAAGTATTTTATACGCCGACTTATATTACTGAGATACAACTTTTTATTCAACTAAATCCAACAATTTTATTTACAAATCAGGCTTTTTATTTATAATGTCTAACCTTTTTAAGATAAAAATTACCGCACAGACATTCAGCTCTGACGCAATATTTAATTCTACGCTGCAAAATTTCCAAATATGGTTCACTCATAGAAAAAAAAAAGTTCGAAAACTTTACATTAACTTATTTTCAACGAATTTCTCAAGCATATTATTTGTAGAGCTATGATACTAGTCTTGACGAAAAAAAGGCTCTAGATTTAGCCTCTCTTTAACAAATACAGTAATTTTTTTTATAGGTTCATAACAGAAAATTTTAACATATTTAAGAACTAGCAGCGATATTTCCTTTTTAGCTTGAAATAAGAATTTTAATAGTTTTCTTTTCCATGTTTCTAATTGACATGACGGTGACCTGGTGGTGTAGGGGTAAGGTGTCAGACTTCTATGCTGGCGGCCGGGGTTCAATCCTCGGTCCCGGCAAAGATTTATCTGATTACCAAACCCTTCCTTCACCTCTGACAAGACATCTTGTGAATGTGAGGAATGCCAGGCCTCCACCGTGGTTCGGATCCCACGTTAAACTGTAGGTCCTCCATTTCATATCACAATCACCCTATCATTGCACATTAGCGTAAGTGCGTATAACCCGAACGGGTAGTAAGACGCGGTGCTAATAATAATAATAATAATTGACATGACAATGTATATCAGCTGTAGGTGAAGGGTAAAGATTTGACAGAATTTAGAATACGTTTCAGAAAACAACACGGAACATTGTATTTTAAGTCCAACTTTGATACATACATTCTCACTGACAGAGACGGAGAATAAAACAAATCTAAATTTCATCTTGTTTTAAAACGGGCATTGCGTGGCGATTACCACCCAAACAATATACATGTACACTGGCGTCACTATCCTAGTCTAGGAGTAGTGTTTCTTGACCGCGATTGTATGTTGCGGATGAGAGCCGAACCAAGGTCCCTCACTATATATATATATTTTGGACAACACTGGTCTGAGAGGAATGTGACCCCTGGACCTGGATCAGAAGTGGTCCTCATGAGATGAGAAGAGACAAGGCAACTTGCACGAATCATGGGATGTGGTAGCCCGACCAATACAAGACGTCGTTTAGAAGCGACCGGCGCGCATGCGCGACATGGACGAGGAGGATGGTAGACAACGAACGGTAGTGGGGTTAAGACGGCCACCTCGGTCAGCGACAAAGTATCAATCGCTGTCGAGCTTAAAATACAATGTTTGGTGTCATTTTCTAAAACTACTTCTCTATTCTGTATAAGCTTTAACTCCCTTTCGTCCTTCACCCACAGCCACCCTTAGTCATGTCAATAAGAAAGAGAGCGTATAACCCAATCGGTTAGTAAGCCGTGGTGTTAAAATAATAAGAAAGAGAGGAAAGAAAACTACGAAACCTTTCATTTCAATATAAAAAGAAAATCTCAATGCTGGTTCTCAAATATCTTAAAACTTGCTGTCATGAGCCCATTAAAAAATTACTTTATTTGTTAGAGGAAGGCTGGATTTAGAGCCCCTTTTTCAACAAACCTAGTCACGTAGCTACGCAAATATGCGCAAAAATACGTTCAAAATGAGGTAACATCACATTTTCTCAATTTTTCCTATTAATAAAACTCAAACTATAAGGTTGTTAAGGACAATTAATAATAGCCTTTTTTTGGAATATTTCCACTTTTTTTTTTGGCGTGAACCTTATTTTAAAATAACACATCATATAGTTAAATATTGCATTAGACTGAATGTCCACGCAACAATTTCTCGCTTACTGAGCTGGCATCCTTAATGTATTTTGTTTATGATACACTTCTGTTTTTGGAAGTATAAAATAGATAAATAAACATTAAACTCCGTCAAAAGATGGCACTCAGAGCATTTAACAACACCTTTTTTGGAAAATTAAGTGATATCATATTTTGGTTTCTAGCTTGACTCCGAAAAAGAATTTAAAAATAAACACGTAAAGAATTAATCTAGAGATTAAAGTCAACGTTAAAAATCTGAATACAAACAAACTTCTAAATAAAATAAACATACACTTTTAACTGCAGCTAGTGCAAGCATTGGAAATGGAACATGGTTTGGAAGTTTATTTTCTAATATAGAGGAGAGTTGACTAATTTGTAAAGTTAATTTTGTATAAGATTGTATATGGAAAAATAAGTAAGCACCATTGTAGCACATTAATGGGGTTTCATTAATTCAGCGTTTTTGAAATACAAAACAAAGAACTTATTATAAGTATCATATATAAAATTAGAAATCCTTACATTATTCGAAACAAGTTTCCATGCACTAAGATTTTGGGAAATTCTTTGTTGAAATGTTTGCTGAGTCATGCTAATGTTAAATGTGTCATTATTGGTTTAATCACAAACAAATTGTAGTTCTTTAAGCTCTGGGTTATTAATAACAAAATAATTAGATAAGAACTCCACCGTTGTGGCGATAAAAACATTTAAAAACTGGGGTTAAAAAAAAACCTCCTGGCTACATTTTATTTTTAAGAAAATTTTACCCACTCTTTGTTATTATTATTACTATTATTATTTGAAAGAGAAAAAGATTAATGCAAAGCAATTAATAAAGGAGAGTAAGGAACAAATGAGAATTAAAGAAAGATAAAGACTGCAGAATGATTTTGAAGGAAATAATAAACTGTTCTGGAAGTGGGTAGAGAGAATGAGACAAGGAGTGCAAGGAAAGACTTGTGGCATTCAGAAGAACAAGGTGAGATGGTCTGTGATGGAACCAATAAAATAAAGCGATACAGGGAGTGTTTTGAGCGATTAAATGGCGAAAACATAGCAGAAGTATAAGAAAATAGGGAATATTTTATGATGAGTGAAATAATTAATGAGGGTGAGGTGTTAAAAGCCATGAAAGTGTTAAATAATGGCAAAACTGTGGGCGTAATTGGGATCACAAGTGAAATACTTAAGTGAGGGTGCATGGTACTACTTTCCAGGTTGTGTGAGTCGTTCAATGTTCCTTTTGACTGAAAGAATGCTGTAATTGTTTCCATGAACATGTTTTTTCGAGAGTATTAATTGAGAGGGTACGTGAAATAACCGAGGACAAGATTTGGGGTCTGCATGCTAGATAGAGATTGCATGGATCATATATTTGCATTGCAAAGAGTGATTGAAAAATATATGGCAGTTAGGAAAATAGTTTATTGTGTATTTATTGATCTGGAGAAGGCGTACCATCGGGTGAATAGGATTATGTTACAGAATGTTCTGAGAGAGTATGATGTGGATGAATATTTATTAAATGCAATGAAAATGTGAATATGAGAAAACTGCTATAAGCAGATGATGCCGTGTTAATGGCTGAAAGTGAAGTGGAATGAATTTCAGAGATTGAATTTGGTGAGAGGTAGAATGGATCTTTGTATAAATGTCTCCAAAACTGAGGTGACAGTTTTTTATAAGGACGTATCAGGAAATGGTCAGCTTAGTATAAATGTAAAACTGTTAGAACAAGTGAATGATTTTGTGCACCATATCTGGGCAGAATGTTCTGTATAATTGAAGGATGAATGGTTAAATCAACAGACGGGTGAATGCATCTTGGAGAGTAGTTGTATGTATATGGTCTATTTCAAAGAATGAAGTAGTAATGAAAGAGGCAAAGATGGCAGTGCAGTACCTAAAATTGTGTTAACGCCAATATTGATTTATTGTTGTGGAGCGTGGGTGTGTCAGGAGAAACATAAGAGCAAATTAAATGCGGTTGAAATGAGATATCTAAGAAATGTATGTAGAAAAACTCGTATGGACAGTCAGTAATGAATGGGTGCTGAAGGAGTGCAGTTTAAAAGAGAATCCAATAGGTTAATGTGAAAGAGGTGTCCTACTTTGGTTTGGGCATGTTGAAAGGATGTGTGTGGATCGAGTGACGAAGAAAATATATGAAGGTAGAATGTGTGGAGCAAAAGGAAGGAGTACGCCATACAAGACGTGGCTAAATGTTGTAGATTAAAAAGATAAACATTAAAAGTTTTAAGAATAAAATTGCATGAATGACTTGGTGTATGGCTGTTGTTGAAGCGAAGGAAGTATGCAAGGATAGGGATGTGGGGAGAAAGTTAGTGAGGATGGACTAAGTACGGAGTTGTTTTTTGAGCTATATGCACAGATTATTGCACACCCCATAATGGAATGGCGTGATAATGTATGTATGTATGTATGTATGTATGTATGTATGTATGTATGTATGTATGTATGTATGTATGTATGTATGTATGTGTGTATGTATGTATGTGTGTATGTATGTATGTATGTATGTATGTGTGTATGTATGTATGTGTGTATGTATGTGTGTGTATGTGTGTTTGTATGTATCTATGTATGTATGTGTGTATGTATGTATGTATGTATGTATGTATGTATGTATGTATGTATGTATGTATGTATAGTGGCCGAAGGGTTCATTGTGATGACCACATAACACCCTCTATCTGCAAAGTTGACACTATCTTCACCATAAAACGGTGGCCACTCGATTGGTAGTCTATAATTATCTCTATTTCGGGCTGACGCTAGGGAGTTTTTTAATCATGCTAATACCTTGGGACACGTGGACTAAACGTCACTATCGTTTAGTCTTATGACGAGGAGGTAGGAGCTTGGATCCCAGTCGGGTGTACTCAGGTGTTCCTTTTCCCTAAATAGTTTCCCAATCTCTTTCCACGCAAATTAATTTGGATGAATTTATTCTCAATTATTTATCCCTATTCCTTTACTTGAACGAATCGAATATTCTATACGGATAGTAGAATGCGGTGGAAATTTTTCCATTTTAGGTTTAAAAACTACAAATAAAAACTAGAACCGGTGTATATTCGATCATAATAGTTCCTCGTCTGAATAAGTTGAAAGATAATTGACTATAAAAGTAAAAAACACACCATAATCATACATAATTTATCATATAGATTCATACTTTTGTAAAAAAAATTCAAAACATCTCTTATCAGTAAACCATTCCTTAGAAAGATTTTGTCAGAAAAAATTAATTTTATTTTGGTAATTATGTGAGACAATATTATTAAAAAACAAGTTTCGGTTTCAGCTATTTTAAAGTATCAACACATTTTCCAAAATGTGTTATTTTTCAACTATCCACCCATTAAAGTCATTCTTAGTGTGCCCAGTACTGAGTATGAGTTGAAAACTTAGATTACCTTTTATAATTAAACCGGCATGCTTTCTCAAGAGTCATAAAACTGTGCTGTACTTGCTTTAAAGTGATTATAAAAGTAAACACAAGAGTAATGAATAACAAATGTCTTTTAAAGAGAGTTATTTATTTTTTTCGTATAATTATTTACTCACTAAAGAAATAAACATCCAAGGAAGTATTTTACAAACCAAATGTGGCTATCATCTGTCTCAGTTCAACATAGCCACATGTATTAATCTGATCAAGATGAATAAACACGGTTCGAGTAACCTTTTCTTAAATAAACGAATCATTTGTTTATCAAACGCCATGTGTGATGTAAGCTATTCAACACTAGCGTATCTAGCTGTTAATAGTGATATCTGACCTACTTTCGCAAGTCGAATGGTTATGTTACCACAGAATCATGTTTGTGTTTGACGCACGTGGTATGTGCTACGTTATGATATATTGTAAAACAATACCGAACATAAATGGTATAGAATACAATTTCGACATTAAGGGGACCGACTTATGGAGCACTCTGTCTTATTGAAGACGTACATGAATCTCGCTTCATTAAAGAAGGGATTTATTATTTTAAAATATGATTAACGCTGTTATGGAGTTGAAATAATATGTTCCTATTCTATTGAGGTGGGTTTGTAGGGAACTCGAGTTAAGGTTAGTGTTTTTGTAGTTTTTACAGCCAAACATATTTTTTTGTCAGAATAAATAAAACATTTCTCCAGTATAAACGTAGAGCTTAATTTTCTTCCCATGATGATATCAAAAGTTGTTTAATATCTGTCATGAGCATGGTGGTATTATCTAACAAAATATTTAAATGAAGAGAAAAATTTGTCATCAAATTTCAGGACAACCTTTACAGTTATTCAAGAAATTTTGAGGTCAACATGTGAAGAAAATTAAATTCTTTGTTTCTACTGGAGAAATATTTTATTTATTCTGGAGAAAAAAAAAGTTTGCTATAAAAAGTGAAAACAAAAAAAATCCGTAAATCGCCTTGAATACACTCCCCCCCTAAAAAAGTTCTATGTTTAAAAAATCTCACAATATCTCATTTACAATTTGAGTTCTAAGTAATTTAATTAAACTAGCACTTTAGGGATGAAGAATTTTGGATCCAAAGGAAGTGTACCCGCATTTACGTACAGAGATATTAAAATAACTATTAAAGAAAAAAATACCTTCAGTACTTCCGGCTGAGATTCAAACCGTAACCTCCCAATCACCGGAAAACCATTAGAAATGAGCTCGAAATTTAGACATAGTGTCCACCAACGTATTTTAAAAACTATTAAAAACTAAGAATAGGTAATTCTCAACATCGTTTTACGCTAAAAATCTAAATTCTGAAATTAAGCTAAAGGCACAGAGACGAATCATCCCAAAGCAAATAAAATGATTTGAAACTGAGCTACAAAAGTAAATTCTAATGACAGTTGAGTATTTTTTATTGGTTTTGAAATTAATATATTTAACATGTTCATAAGAAATATCTCAGTGTTTATATTATTTAGTTTAAAGTATGTGGTGCCCTTAAAAGCCCATATCACGACTGACTAACCAGCAACCGGAAAATTAGACATAGGCTGTGGTTGAAAAGTTTGCACACTACACACTTTCGCAATTTACTTACGCACTTTAATAAAACACGTTTCCGGCATCCTTTAGGTGTCGTCTGGTATTCAGTATGGCGCCGAACTCGAGGCGCACTAGTTATAACTATGAAACAAGCCCTTTGTTGTGGCCCTAGGCTTCCCATCGGAAGTTAAAGGGATTAATAATAATAATAATAATAATAATAATTTTCTTTAGTTTCCTTTTCCTTTATTAGGATGGAATGGAAGGGCCCGCGAGAAACAGACAAGTATTTTTGTAGTTTTTATGGCAAAGCAATTTTTTGGCCAAAATAAATAAAATATTGCTTCAATACAAACATAAGAATTTAATTTTCTTCATATTTTGATAACAGTAGTGCCTGAATATTTGGCATGAACATGGTGGCATTATCTAACAAACCTTTTAAATGAACAAAAAAAAGTTGTCATTAAATTCCAGAACATATTTTAAAGATATTCAAGAAATTTTCAGGTCAACATGTGAAGAAAATTAAACTCTATCTTTGTACTGGAGCAATGCTTTATTGATTTTGGCCAAAAAAAAATATTTTTTCACATGAAACCGCAAAAAAATTGGCTTTTTCTCGCGTCCCCTTCCATCCCACCTTAAGGTGCTAGCCAACAGTCGAGACCTATAACAGGCTAGCCCTGAAAAAATACAGAACAACATAGGGATTGGAAAAATGACTTACATTATGTTGGTGTAAAGGTAATAATAATAAAACAATTAATAACTAATAATGATAATGAAGAGAGAACACAATAGGATAAGGCCAAGTAATTTAAGATAGTGAGGAACTATGTGATAGATATGATAGGGGAAGTGGAGATTTTGATCTGAGATAACAGCCAAATCATTAATATAGAGACAACCATGGTAATAATAATAGTAATGATTGTAATAATTAGTACACCTATGTATACTATTTAAAACATATGGATTTGACAGCCTTACTTATTGAAGGGGATAAAGTGTTATTTATTATTTAATTTGAGTCCCACATATTTATTTATTTTATTATTTAGCACCACGTCTTACTACCCTTTCGGGTTATTCGCTATAAGTACTAATTACGCTAATGGATTAGGAATTAGGAAGGTCTAATTAGAAGAAGTTACCCCGCATTTGCGTGGAGGGAAAGTAGAAAACCATTCAGGGAAAAAAAACCACAGTTCACCCGACCGAGATTCGAAACTTGATCACCCCGTCCTCAGCAGTCGAGCTTTACACGACACGCGCGATAGTTAACTACGTCACCGAGGCGGGTAGTCTCGCTATTTTTCTGGACTACACACGTTTAATCACACTAATGGAGTAGGGATGATGACAGAGTTATAGTTTAAAGGAACTATATTGGAAACTGTTTCGAAAATAAAATCACTCCCAGTACACCCCACCAGGATCCAAACCCCAACCTTCCTATCACCGGAAAACCAAACTAATTGGTCTTGACATAATCGATACGGGTGACACCATATTATGGTGTTTTTGCTGCGAACATAAATATTTCTGAGCTAGAGCCTATCAGACCTCTTTGCTCCTTATAACGGGGCTATATATGTTTTTGATCAGATCTTTAATAAAAATAAAAATCCAAATAATCTAGTTTAATTGTATCTTCATTAACTTGAGTAGGAACATTGATACGTGTCCACTGCTATACACGAACAATCTTCCGTCGACTCGTTATTCAAGGAATTAATTATTATTATTAAGGACCTCCTTCGGTGGGCGTAGGGTCTAAGACGCTACTCTTGCAATATAAAAGATTGCCGATGATGGGGAGATCATGGACCAATCCTAGTCGGATGTACTAAAGGTGGTTTATCCTAAATGGTTTCCCATTCTTTCTCTCCACGCAAATGCGGGTATACTTACTCTAAATTCAACCTTCCTCGTTCCTAACCCATTAGCTTTATTAGTAGACCTACATAATCCTATAACCCGAATGGGTAGTAAGACGCGGTACTAAAAGAATCATTAAGGATTTAATCAAGTTCTTTGATAAAAATGATGCAACTTTGGCAACATATCGGAGTAAATGGTTGTAACAAGATGATAGCAAGATTCGGGTAAAGGAGTCGTTCAAGTATTACGTAAGCGCCTTAGGGGGGGAGGAGGTTCGAGCTTTGATTATTTTTGGTGACAAAGGGGGCAGGAGGGTCCGAACAATTCTTGCGTAAGACATAGAACGATGAGCAAAATTGAGGGAGGGCGCTTCGCAAGCTGCTTGGACTCCGGGGATACTTCGGGCAGCAATGAAGATGCCGGGTGGCTAAACGAGGAAGAAGTGGAGAAGCCTATAGAAGTAAGCCAAGGCTTGAGTGACCTAGAACCCCCCAAATAGAAACCTAATAATTGAAAGTGTTGAGACGTGGATTCAAGAACCTTGGTATTCGGATTAATGGAATTTAGGGTGTTTTTTTATTAATATAATATTCATGTATTCACTGAAAATACTTTTTTATCAATATAAAATTAATGTATTCACTGATAATACTTTTTTATAAATTCGATTAGCAGATTTTTTAAACTTTTATAATGTTATAACTTGTTTTAATTTTACCTGTTCAATAAATTTAAATTCATTCATTGTATACCAGTGTTAATATTTAATTATTTCACAATATTAATTTACACCTCTATGTTAATAGCTACTAGCAATTTAAAAATTGCTTGGTTATTTTATCATCGCGTTTTACTACCTGTTCAGGTTATAGTCAAAATTGCATTAAAAACGAATGGTTAAATTCCTGTGGAAATTTTTAAAAAAATTGACAAATCTTACGTAAGCAGGAATGGGGTGGTCAGGTATTTACTTATGTTTGTTTACAAGATGGGGGAGGGATAAAAATGGCCAAAAATGTGCTTACGTAATACTTGAATGCCCCCAAAGTTATTGTGATTAGAGAGTCCTGTTTTCAATAGCTCTTCTCTCTTCAATGAATAACTACACCAGGCACAGGTTTATCTTGTCGTTTAAACAGAGCACAAAACACATTATTATTGTCCACTAGTGTTGAAAGCTGGTGCAATAACAAAGAATCAACATTATTATTTGGACGAATAACACTTTTCACGGTGTATCTATACAGGTGCTTGGACCACTTCGATACGCTCTTCTGATTCGAGGCGCCAATTTTACCAGGGGTGTCAAGTTGGGAACTAAACCTTTTAGTTTGTTAGAAATATTGCCTCTTCGTCAGACTCTTTTGACAGTTACTTAAGCTACTAAAACAGTTTAAAAAAATTCACAAGTTATGTGATGTGCGCCTGTCACTTTTGTTAGATAATATCTACACCTATAAAGTCACGTGAATGATAATAGTAATAAATAAAAAATAAAAAAGGTAAAAGGTAGAATATTAATCACAAAAGGCCGTTAACGTGGATCGTAATAAAATATTTTTATATTTCCTAAAAGACTTCAACCTAATCCTGTAAATATATTTATTTTCTACATGAATCTTTCATATATAAATACTAGGTCAAAAATTATTTAAAAAAATGAATAAATCTGATTAAAAAACATCATCCATATTAATTTGAATCTTAGGGTAGTTTTGCTATACCTTATTTTCTTTCCAGAATTGATTCATAACTTAGGTTATTTGACTCTTCATTATAATCGATCGAAAAATTCTTCCTGGAAGTTTAAATATGACAAAATTCAATATTTTATTCATAAAATATGACAGTAAGAAGTACATGTTTTTAAATTTTAACTATTAGTCTGAAAACAGTTCAGGAGGAAAGCAAAGTGCGATCTGTATGGAGAAACATATGAGTAAACGACTAGCCTATTAATTATTATTATTCAATTTTATCACCGCCACCTGTTCCGGTTATACGCATGTATGGTAATTACTATAATAATGTAGGGATGATGAAGGGAATATATTAAAGGTAACCTACCCGAATTTATGTGAAAGTAAAGTGCGAAAGTATTTAGGAAAAAATGCCTTCAATAGGCCCGACCGGGATTCTAACCCCGATCTCCCCGTCATCAAAAGACGAGTGTGACACCTTAAACCATTAGGCCACTGAAGTGGGTTCTTACAGTTACTAAAACTACTTTCATAAATGCATACGTCAACTCAAATGCTCAGAAGTTGTCACGTCCAACAGTAAGTATCAATGATGAAAAATAACATCATAGCGATTTTTTTCTCAATATTTTCTAAACAAAATATTTTTGTAATGCTCAGAAGTTGTCACGTCCAACAGTAAGTATCAATTATGAAAAATAACATCATAGCGATTTTTTTCTCAATATTTTCTAAACAAAATATTTTTGGAGTTTTATATAGACTAGCTATAGTAAGATTTTGAAATGAATAATCATTATGAAAATACTTTTTTTTTTCGCTGTCAACATATTTATTATTTTACTCTATTATTAGTACTATTTTATAGATATTGATATTATATATTATGAATGACCCATATGGATCAAATAGATTGACGTAAAAATAAATGAAAATTATGCTAATAACTTATAATATGGCTGAAAAAGTTTCCTTCCTATTTGGATCGGATTATACTTTCCACGGTTCTTCTATACGTCTTAGTTTTACTCAGAATCGAGACGGAGTCCTTTATGTTTAAGGTCAACCGCTCTCTGACCACTTAGCTACAGTGAAGGGGCTCATAGCAAGCTCTAATATTAATTAGCATTTTTTTAGGGTACGTTTTAACAGAAGGTTATTAATGGCTTAATTTAAAGGGTTGAAGGGGAGGGTAATATGATGAGGACATAAGGAGGAATTCCACTGGAATCTACCTGAAGGAAGGTTGAGAAATACCTTAAGCTAAAATAAAAATATAAAAGGCTCAACATAGTCAGAATTGAGCCCCAGATAAAAGTCATCTTCAATTCTACTAGCCCTGCCAGCTATGACTAGCCAACTGCCCAAACCTTAAGGTGGGAATCTAAGGGACACGAGTAAAAGGCAGTATTTTGGTAGGTTTAATAGTAACATATTTTTTGGCCAAAATAAATAAAATATTGCACCAGTAAAATAAAAAAGTTTAATTTTCTTCACATGTTGAATAACCATAGCTGCACTGAATAACACACTTTTAAAATGAAGAGAAAAGGTTATCATTAAATTCTAGGACACCCTTGACAGGTATTCATCAAATGTTGATATCACCACGGGAATAAAATTAAACTCTTAAGTTTTTACTGGTGCAATATTTGATTTAATCGAACCAAAAAATTGTTTTAAAAAAAATGCAAAAGACACTGGCAATTTTTTTACGTTCTCTATTCTCACACCTTAACAGTGCTTTCTACAAGGGCGAGTATTGATACGAGTTGCAGACGTTTAGAAATCTCACATTATTTAAGAAGTTGTTTGATAGTTTTTATTATTGTTTGCGTAAAAATGTACGCGAAAATTTTCAATGGGTGTATGACCATTTAGAAAGTTTAAATTTTAAGTGTAAAGGTAAAAAAAGAAATCAACCACGCTTTACAAGAAAATGTGTAGGAGATAAAAGCAAAAGGTTAGAAAGCTATATCTAGCCCCCTTCATAAAATAAAGTCATGTTTTGATAAGTTCACTCTATACAATTTTAAGGTAAAATTGGATTGTTTTAAACGATTTTTGTGTGCTCATACAGCCACAAAAAAAAGCCAGTTTATATCTATATTTATCTAAGAGCCCCTTGCCTCGATGATACCAGCAGGGACGCGTTTGTTCTGAAAAATAGCAGCAACACTGAATTAAATAGTTGGTACAGTAAAATATAGTAAGAACGTGCCAAGAAGATAAAAATAAACTTATCTATTTTAGCACCCAACACGGATTATATCAGTATTATTTTATCGGTATCGATAATATTTATTAAAGGTCACACCGGGCACCCCTCATATAATTCGACGTATAAATAGATAAAAGTAGTTTTATTAGTTTTTGATAATTGTCATATATGTTTATTTCTACTGTGTCCTTACTATACTTGTAGGTATTCATTGTATATAGTTTCAAAATAAATTTTAGGTCATTAGGAAGAACATTTATTTGAGCTAAATAAAATGTTTTATGGTGGTTTCATTTAGAGCTCAAAATGTTTATTTCAAATATTCATTATTAAGTGATAATGTTTATAGTTCTTAATTACAAAAATTCATTATCTTAGAAAACAAACATCGTTAATGTTCTTCATGCTGGTAAACATTTGTACTATACATTCTAAACACCGCTGATTTCCGGATTCAAGCACCTTGTATTGTCTTCAAAAAAACAACCGGTCATTATATTTTCAACAACTATGATCTTAGAAAATAACCACCCTCCGTTTTCTTTAAGGGAGCAATAGGTCATTATACTAATCAACACTCCTGATCTTAGGAAACAAGCACCTTCCATTGACACTAAAGGAGCAACAGGTCGTTATAATAATGAACAATCATGATCTTAGGAAACAAGCACCTTCCATTGACACTAAGGGAGCAACATGTCGTTATAATAATCAACACTCCTGATCTTAGGAAACAAGCACCTTCCATTGACACTAAGGGAGCAACATGTCGTTATAATAATCAACACTCCTGATCTTAGGAAACAAGCACCTTCCATTGACACTAAGGGAGCAACATGTCGTTATAATAATCAACACTCCTGATCTTATCAAACAAGCACCTTCCATTGACACTAAGGGAGAAACATGTCGTTATAATAATCAACACTCCTGATCTTAGGAAACAAGGACATTCCATTGACACTAAGGGAGCAACAAGTTGTTATAATAATCAACACTCCTGATCTTAGGAAACAAGCACCTTCCATTGACACTAAGGGAGCAACAAGTTGTTATAATAATCAACACTCCTTATCTTAGGAAACAAGCACCTTCCATTGACACTAAGGGAGCAACATGTCGTTATAATAATCAACACTCCTGATCTTAGGAAAC